>JAIPRM010003910.1:0-24502 GCA_025469315.1 Stegophylla sp. TES_Ste_2020 | reverse complement strand
GGATTTGCCTCTAGATTGTACTTTAGAGAGGTCATTTTTTTGATTTCTCAATTCTTCAATGTTTTTTTTGGAATAATTTTACAAAAACGACTCGAAAACCATCATTTTTTTATCAGAATTTTATGAAAATTTAAACATATATAGAAAATTCTATAAAAAAAGATTTTGGCGCAAGAAAATTTTGAAAATGTGAAAAAAAAATTTTGGACATTTTTCTGACATTTTTTTTTTTTATATTATCAACTTCCCCCGTTCAGAATCGTTTTATTGAAGAAATGATTTATCGTTTCTTTAAAATTAAATACACCCGTCAAGAGAATCCCACCCATCGTGCGAAGTATGTCTGGCTTTTTTTAAAACAATAATGTGTTAATTTTTCAATAGTTTGTCATGTAGATATTTATATTTAAGGAAATAGTATTATATTTTTTAATGCGTTTGTAGATTATTAGGTATTCATTTTATTTATTTATTGTGTTCAAAGTTAAAACCACTAATTAAGTGATATTATTTTTGTTGTTTTAAATCGTTTTGAGTTTGTATTTTTTATTGTTTAAATAAAACAATCAAAATTTACAAATAGTTTAACTATTTATTTAATAATAAAATCGAGGAGAACATATTTAACTTCATTGCAAGTACTATTTGATATTTATACAACTTAAAAACTATATACTCAACACTTATTAATATATTACACAAACAGTAAAATAAAATTATTCCATAATGTACATCTCTATATCAGATGATCAAAAAACTATATTATGATGTCGGCACTTAGATTTCCTTTGCGAATTTCGCTTATATTCACGTCGCGAAGTGGAATTCATTAAAACGGGGGGAGGGGGAGAAGCGTCCTGGAGTACAATCACTCTCTGACGACAGTGTGTCGTCGTTGACCGTTAAGCGAAGCGTACACAATCGAACGAGAAAAAATAAAAACGTATACGTACACATTCAATGCAAAAGGAAAAATGTATCGTTTCCACGATTGTTGATGAGTTTTGTGTATACGCTTACACTTAACACACTGTTAAACTTTCCGTAGTTTTCGAGTACCATACATTGCCTCTTCACCTTTCCCTGAATAAAAACATCTTACACTCGACCGTATTTATATCATTAAAATCGATTGTGGATCACAACGAACTATAGAACATGATGAACATTCTACAATATACATATATATTTTAATTAAAATAAGGATTTTATGTTGGTTCAAATGTAAATGATGGTAAAAATTATTGAAAAAATATCAAAATATCAACCAGGCCCGTAGCTAAGGGGGGCCCTCCCTAAACCCAATTTTTGCCCCCTCTAAGAATATTAAAAATATTAAAAAGGCTTTTAGGTCTTATCAGCAGTCTTTTTGAGACCGCGACCCCCTATCATTCATCATTTAACTATATAAATAAATTCTAATTTAAGTTTTATTTTTAATGCTTAGTATTATTCGCTTTGTATTTTTAAAATAAATATATTGTTGTAAATTTCCAAAATATTCTATCTTACGTACATGGATATTTGATGGAAAATTACAGTTGTGTTCATTTAATGAGATAATATCAGTGTAAATAAATTTAAAATTGCATAAATATTGTTTTCATATTTATATAATGCTCCTCCTAAAATCGGTTGTCCCCACCTGAAAATTTGGTTTCGTTCAGCAAACAAATTGATAAATCCCCGTTCAAAACCCAAAATGTGAAATAGACAAAAATATCTTCATATACTTATTACAGTACACCAAATTATTGATGTGGGTACCGGATATTCGTAAACCGTGTTATAATACTGGATATTGATCGAATTGAATAAGGGTTGAAGTTATTCGATATAAAAAAACATCTGGAAAGCGAGAAAACAAGAGAAAAATCGTGTGTTCAATTTAAATGGGCTGATGGTTGTCCAGACAGCAGTAGCGAGTGAGCGAGAAGTATACTGTCGAACGAAGGGGGGGGGGAGGGAAATGAAAATATGTACTCAATAATTATACAAGAGGCAAAACGTATCGTTACTAAGAGTGAGTTTTGTCCGTGTGTATGCTTTACACTTAAAAATTTCCAAAAGCGGTTTTTGTTTTCGAGTGCTGCGTGAGGCAAATAAAAGAGTCTCCGTACTCGAGCGCGTGTTATATGGCCACCGTAAGGGCATTATTTGTATACAGTGTGTAGGTGTATAGTGCTAAGCTAAGTATATATATATATATATGTATGTATACCTTCTTTTATAATTGGAAGAGTGCGCTCGTCGTCGTTTCCGGTAACGGTCGTCGTTCAATTTCGGCCGCGGTAATATCATTATCACCGTGTTTACCACCGCGCGAGTTCCGTTTAAGGCGTGTCCTCGCATCCCTCGCCCCCGCTGACCGTTTTCAATGAGCTTTACGCGCGACGAGACGGTCATTTCATCCCTCTACCCGTACAGGGTGTGTGTGTGTGTGTGTGTGTGGGGGGGGGATAAATGTGGGGTAGTTGCAAAAGTCCTAATTCGCATGCGGTCCACGTGCGAACACTTGGCGTTTGGCAAACAACACGTTGCCGCGACCTTACTCGCGCATCGTATTATACTCCCGTACCCTTATCTGTGACCCTGCTACGCGACCTTAAAACCCCGACAAGCAGCTACCCCTACCCCGTCCCTTCACTGTAAGGTCTCAGTGACCCCTTCACCCTTTTCTAGTTTACTTAATAAAAGGCGCTAAGCCGCGAAAGAGGATTCGCGTCGTGTGAGATCCTCTAGAAATATCGTGGGCCATACATGTGTAAAAACGTAAGTCTATATAGAGTAACTCTTCACGTGTGTGTGTGTGTGCGATTTCAGAACTGCGTTTTTGGACCGGGGGGTAGGGGGGTGTGGAGGAGTACATGAAGTGTGAAATAACGTTCTGAAAGGGCGTATACGACGCTGTGTCGATATGTGCGTGTGTATAGTATACAGTATGTTCTACTAGTTCCTGTTGTACAGACTCTGAGCCGGTGTGACAGTAATGGAGATTAAAAACGGTTTTTGAAAATTATCAGTTTTGGTTAAAAAAAAAAAACCCCCCAAAAATTCCATAGTTTTCGGTTTAGGCTAATTAATTTTTGAAAATTCCTTTTTTTTTTAATTATCGGTTATTTCTGGTTTTTGAACACTCCGTTACGAGTTACCTCTAATACAATCACTATTTAACTAAAAAATACTTCGAAAATTTTTCAACCCTACGCATCCACTTAGAAATTCAATGGTATTTATTTATTTTATTTGCTGTAAACTCTTTTTCATATAAAAATGCTTTTCTAAAAACGTTGACCTGCAATTTTTTAAATCAGAATTCGGCCCAAAATGGCACTTTAGAGATGTCTTGTTTTTTTGAAATTCTAAATAGTTTTTCAGAAATTACTCAAATTTTGACAAATACATCTTTAAAAGTATTTTGATGAAAAAAATATCTTTTATACAAAAATTTATTTTTATTGTAATTATTTCTTCTCGTTTAACATTTTTTCCCCTGTTTTCAGTTTATTTGCCTGTTCACACTGTTTTAGGGGTATAAAATTGAAAATTTGTCTTTATATATAAAGTTCCACTCAGATTTTTTTTATATCGTTTTAAAATTTAACACTTACGACTAGAGAAGTGAAAAATACCCATAAAGTATGTCCGGCGTTTTTTTTTTTTTTTTTTATGTATATAAAATACGTGAATTCAACCGAGAAAACGTTGAACGATAAAAGAATCATCCTGTATATACCGCACACGCCTAGACAGACACGTTCAGTACGCGCGTGTATAGAGATATCTACGGTGGGGATTAAAAAATCGCCGAGAAAACTACCACCATCCGTTTCGTTAGTCCGCCCGCTTCGAGGGACGGTCGCGTGTATTGTGAGCTAGGGGAGGAACACAGGTATTACGGGTCCGAAACCACCACCGGCAACAGCAGCTGTTTTGATAAATAGACGGCGAAATTGGTCGATGTGGTGCCGCCGTAATCCACTTTGAACGGACACCTTCGCGTGTGCGTATCTTCCCTTCTCGCGGATCGTGACGTGAAAAACAATCGCAGATGCGAACTGAAAATTCGTGCTTGTTCTCCTCGTCTGTTGTATTCCTTTCTTGGTGGGTTCGGTGTCGGTCATGGTGGTTAGGGGAGGGAGGGGGCGACACCTCAAACTAATGTCTCTCAAACGAGATTTTTCCATTCTTCTCTCTCTCTTTCTCTCTCTCTTTCCGTTCGTCGTTTATTTTTCTAACAAAACACAATTACGTATTGCCTAATCTCCTTCACTCCTCGATCGGATGTATGTATATATATTATTGAACGTATCCCACTCGATTCAAAAAGCTACATGAGCTACATTTCTTTTAAATATTTACTATTTTTTGGATCCGACCGGAGTGTCACGTGATGATAATATTCATAATATTCAGGGCCGGATTTAGACTTTAGGATGCCCGAGGCAAATTTTTTTTTCTTTTTTTTGAGGCCCCTAGCAGTTAAAAAATTAAAAATAGGTACCTAATATCTAAGTATTTATGGGAAAAAATTAAATACTTACAAATTTACATATCGTCATCTATCAATCTACCTAAAACGTTTTTATTTCAAGTTTGAAATATCGCAGTTCATGTATCACAAATTTTAAAATTCACTCAAAGATAGTAGCATTAAAATAATAATTGTATTAAACCTTAATAATTTTGAAGAGTAAACGCATAAAATATAAAATAAGTATATTAATCCGCATAATATTTTATTTAATAAAATATCAAAATTCAAACTTCACATTTTAATATATAAATTAGAATTACAATTTAATTAAATTTAATGTTTTCAATTTTTATATCAAGTTCACTGTAAACAGTACAACAGTCATATTCTAAACGGAGGGCCTTTAATTTTTTTTTTTCTTTTTAATAGTATCTCGGCATCCGGATGCCCCCAAACGTCTGATGCCCGGGGCAATTGCCCTCAAAACCGTCCGTCAAATCCAGCCCCGATAGTGTTTGTTATTTTCTCAAACCGCTAGTGTTCGCTCATGAGAGTTTAAATGAACTAAAAAATATTGCACTTCAGTTACATAACTGTATTAATTAATATTTTACAAGAATTAATTTTTAATTAATAGATTTTTTGACATATGCCTATTGATTAATAACTCGACCGGAATACCCCGGTAATGCCGCCTCATGACTTTAGCCATCACACCGTTGAAGGATAAACTGTTTGTTAGCAGCTAAATTGGAACGTTACGTCGTATCTAATATATAATATACGCACGTACTAGACTTGATTTCAAACACTATACGAGAACGGTACTAATTCGCTTTGAATACAATATATTGATTTCTCGGATTTGACTCGTGTCACAAAATGCAGCTTCGGTTTTTTTCTCTTGATTCACTCGAGTCCAATCACTTTTTATTTAAAAAATTATGCTAAAGCTACGTTTTCGTTCTCTGTTTTGAAAAATACATACTGATTGTTATATTAACAGGGTTATAAAGTATAATTAACACTTATTATGTGTACAGCGTCTTAATTCACCTGTATACACTTTGTACCACGTATAAATAGTAAATTTGAAAATCAGTGTCTCAGAATCGTTTTATTAAAAAAAATGATTTATCGCTCACCAAGAATATCCTATCAAAAGAGCGGAGAATACCCATGGTGCGAAGTATGAAGAAGTTGAAAAATAATAAAATATATATTTAACTCTTTTAATTTACAGTTTATTAGTAGGTGTAAACAGTTCTGAACAAAACATTCGATTATAATTTAAAATAACTTGTGTCATTTAACGCCATGAATTAATTAAAAAAAAAAAAAAATGTTGATCACTTTGTTCACCGATTTCAAATTTGTTGACTATTTAATTACCCGTTCTAAAACGTTATTTAGTACTACGTTATTACTAGTGCGTTTCCTCGGTTTGCGTGGAAATGTAAACACCTAATTGAATCGTTTATTTCAAAAACCCCCCCAAACGCCAAAAATAAAATTTTGCACGTGCAAATTCAAAAATATATTTTTTTCCACTTCCTTATATAGTAAGTTATTTAGCTAAAATTACACTAATATCTGAAAGAGTAAGTATTTTTGGTAATTTTTGGGAGTTTTAAAAAATTGTTTTAAATCCATGACAACGGTTTTTATTGATTATCTCAAAAAATGTGAAAAAGTGGATTTAGGGGGTTTCTTTCTGAAGTAAGCGATTCAATTATTATAAGCATGTAAAAATATTAAACTTGTGCGCGAGTTATAAAATCACCTGTAAATGCATTATGTTAAATGGTAAGAACTGTGACGGTATAAAAAATACAGTCTTTATTTATACTCCAGGGCGGGTTGGTAAATAAAAAAAAACCTTCGGTAAATTATTACTACCCGTATAAATTATTATTACGTCGTGTGACGTTTCAGTCGAATCGAATGTTCTTATGGCCTGCAACGAATGACCGATAAAATACGCGATTATTAATTATTATAATTTGGACGCGCGTTCGTTTTGTTTTCATTATTTTACGCGCGCGACACCTGCGTATCAAAATGTGACAATTTATAATTGAATTGAGAAACGTATAGATGTAAATAATAATAATAATAATCGACGATTCTAAAATTGACATACGGATTTTGTACGTGTCACTATGCGTATTCGGCTGGAGTATTAAATATAATACACTCACTCGATCACGTGTTGCCGTAATCCTTTTCTGAGTGATCCGTTTCAAATAATTAATCTGCACGATGCCGCCTCCGCCATTGCCGTTTTTGTTAATTTTCATTTTCACCTCTTGTCATTTGTTGTATTATTTACGTACATTGTTTTCGTATAAATAATATGTCGTTGGACGCGATGAAACGGATGATTGAGCAAAACAACAACGCGTCACGTACTTATTACTGGTGGTTCTAAAACTTTAGATCCCCTAACTAAGGCAGTTTCATCCCTATAAGTTAAATTGTATTAAATATTATGAATATTAAATAACGAGTGAAATTATTAATTTTTGCGCATATATAATTTAGGTGTGATGAAATATTCTGAAAATAAACAGCCATGGTATACAGGTGGTGGTGGTAAAAAGATATTTTTTTTTTTTTTTTTTTAAGGGAGGGGTAGTAATTCTCACGCCTACACCTGAACACTGGCTTTCTAACTTTAATAAGCAAATTAAGCAAAGTATAGTTATTATTTTTTTCGTATCATTCTTAAAATTCTATTTAACATTCCTAGCATATAGGTACTCATCAAACAATTGAATTAAAATCAAACAATTTATTAAATTCATATAAATATGTTATTTTAAATGATATTTAACAAAAAAATGTATACAAATATTTGAGTATACGTAATTAATAACATATTCGTATTATAAATTTAAAAAAAACATTGTGCTATATTTCCAAAATTATTCATTATTACTTACTAAACCTTACTTTATTCTCTTGTTATTCACCACAACTATTCGAAACGCATTTATTTTTGTGAATTATTTCTATAATAACAATATCTTAACCGCTAATTGTTACTTCTCGAATTTTGTGTTTTTGATTTTGAAATCTTTCCACGTGTCATTTACACATTCTATCACAAAACGACGAAGACAAATCGGTGGCTGTTATTACCCCGTTAACCACCTACCCCCATCGCCACCATCATCATTACCACCACCACCACCACCACTCGGTTACGCTATCGAACGCACAGGCACCGAGGGAGCCGACGAGAATACACGGTTAGAATAAACTCGCCGTATTATATATAGGCGTGTAAGGAGGCACCGGAGGAGCTTCGCGATATCTATTTCTTCACTCTTTCGGGCACGTATTTCGTCGTAATTTTTTCCTCTCTCTCTCTACAAATCGTTTCTCGAAAGTCTGTGTCGAATCTTCGGATTATTTATCACGACGAAACGTGTGTTTTACAACACAGATTCTATCTATATATATATATATATAGTACTGTGTTGTTTCGGAACGTTAAAAAAACTTTTAGAATTTATCGCGCGTATTGTTTTTTTTTTTTTTTTTCTACGGCCAAAAAAATAAATATTGGTACACAACAGTTGCACTTCAGCACGCGTGTCCAGTGTTCGGTTATTTTGTTATTATCACAGAGATTGCGTTTATATTATATTCTTTGTACAAATAACCTTATTTATTATACTGTTTATACTACCTACTGCGAGTGAATATTTTATAGCTTTGTCGTTTTTTTTTTTTTTTTTTTCACTAAGCTAAGCTAGCTTTTATGTTTTAATAACGATGGGATCGAGAACGGCGAGACGAACGACGTAAAAAAAAAAAAACGTTTTCAATATTCTCGTCTAGTAGAGAACGATTCGGGTAAAAAAGGGGGAGGGGATTCAAAATATTTCACCCCGTTGAACGTTCAGTAATAATTGTTTTATTAGAAATCGATTCAGAGCGCATAATCACTTTTAAAAAACGTGATTTAGGCAAATAAGTAGCATATTACATACCTATTGTCAATAAACGTCATATTATACACAAAAGTAGTTTTTAGTACGTGAACAGAATGTGAAAAAAAACAGGATGCTGATCGATTTTTATACTTGTGATAATAATTATGACAAAAATAAAAGGAAACAACAATTTCGACTGAACACTGAAAAGTAATACTCTTATAAAATAATTCAATAACTTTTATGTGTTTGCGTTAGTTTGAAAAAAATTATTTTTTCCCGACCACTATTGAGAAAAACAGTAATTAAACGAAATGGTCATCCAATCACAAAATCGTATTTTACTGATATTTTTGCGTAACTACTGTTAAAAAACCATCTTCGAGGAAAATTGCTAATCATATTATGGAATTCGTTTCATTTAATTTAATACGGTGGAAGGGGATAAATATTAAGCGATCGGCTCTGGGGCGGGAAAACTATAATACGCGTATGAATTATTTAAAATCATTTTTATTACTCAACCTGCTGCGTTTTGAGTAGTGTACTTTGTTTTTTTTTTCTGCCCTTATTTTCGTCACGACTTCAGAATTTTTCGTTTTAACAGTTGATTTGTAACGACATAATTTTCAAGTCTTTTTAATTCACGTCTCGGCTGTTCCAATCAAAACGAAGATAATCAAAACAAAGCATCTTGGCCAAATTGTGTATATGTGTGTGTATATATATATATGGATAAATTTTGGTTTAAAAGTGTTATTTTGTTTTTATGGTTAACCACAGTGTGTACACAAAGAACTGGGGGTTTAATTCTGCTACCTTAAATTTTAGAAAATGTATATTTTTTTTTAGATTAACTAACCTTAAATAATTCGTCGTGGGAGATAAAATCACATTTTGTTGTTATTAATTTTATTCTTTTATTTTTTGTTACTATTTTACCGTCGTAATATTAAAGAATATTCTCGAAGTTATTAAAATATAAGTATATAAATAGGTATAAAATAGTACTTTTTTTGAAATCGTTCGGTTAACTCCTTTTTATATATGTATCTCCCCCCCCCAAAAAAAAAAAGTAAAAAAGACATTGTTTTTTGCGTACATACTTGATCTATCATATGATAAAACGATCGTGATCTGTGTTGAGCAATGATAAATATAAATTTATCAAGATAAATAGATAAATGTAAAGATGTTCAAGTGTAATAATAAATTTAATATACAAATTTTTACGTAATGCTAAGATAATAAAAGATGATTACAGTTGTATCTTGATAAATTAAAAATTTGATACTATACTAGCGTTAAACACATAATATGACAAAGTTGATAATAATAATAATATTTTATAAAATTTCTTGACTATAATATTATGTTTATAATTGAATTGCTGAAAAATGCTCACACATTTTTACAATACACTTTACAACATAAAAAACAATATTAGTATTTCTGTTTTCGAGATGGCATAACTGTATTCTGTGGTAATTATTAAGGTTTAAATTCAAATTTATATTATACTAGTTACATTTATATATTATCTAGATAATTTATATTATCATGATCAACACCGCAGTGTTAGTGTATATTGTATAGGCGTATCAAAATTATTGAAAAACGTGTGCAACCGAATGCAACTTTTTAGTAAGAAAACTTTTTATTTATTTTACGTTTGCTCAAAATCCGTTGGATTTTAATTTCAATTCTAATTCGAATTACTCTACTTGCCACTCATCAACAATGATTACTTTTTTTTATATACGATTGAGATAAGTGGTTTTTAGAAAATCGGTCAAAATCTATGTATGTATTTTCAATCTCTGCAATCAGAACCATAACATTTTAGTAGTAATTGATTTCTTTGATCACATTGTTCTTATTTTCAATTTACTGATAATCTTTTATGGCTACCAGATCTTTTAGCTAAAGAATTATTTTAATAGTTGACTAACGTACAAGGGCGCCTGCAAGGGAGGGTTGAGAGGGGCCATTACCCCCGTTTTTTAGTCAATGGTTGTATTGGATATATTTTTATAAATATTTATAAAAGCTATAATTTTTTTAATTAATAAATTCATTGTTTACTTATAATACTAAATTTTTTTTTAAAAAAGTTAAATTTTAAAAATAACAAACAGGACATTTCTTCAAAACTTCTATACATATTATTATGTATCGAAAAACTGCTTAAAAACCGAAACCTAATTACATTAACTGAGTGTTAATGACCAGTGATTGTAACCAGTAGTCTTTTTATATCGATTTCAAGCATTGCAATAATGCAAGTTAAATTCGTCGCCTCTTCGAAAAAAGTTGCATTCCATTGATACACGTTATGTAATGGACGTGATAGTAATAATATCGTACCGTGTGCATATGTGTGCGTTTTGAAGAACGACCGCGGGGCCGCCACTGAATTATCGACGTACGCCACTGTCTCTATCCGGTCGTCTCAGCGGTGCAGGTGGTGGTGACGCGCAATAAATGTTGAACGAAAGCGGAGCGAACGATTTTGAAAGCGGCGCGACCGCGGACGACGCTACCGCCGTCACCACTGTTGCCACTGACGCCACTGTAACAGCCGACGATGGTGGGGCGGTCGAGGACGCGGTTGACGACCGCCTGCTATTTCTCAAGGTAAGAGCAGCACGAATGAGGGGGGGAAGTGAGTAGGAGACACTTGACACGACGCACGCAGTCTCGTTTGTTGTTGACACTGCACCCCTCGAACGATTGTTTTTGGCGACCCCTTCCTCCGCCCCCCCCCTCCCATATTGTTGCTCGTCTCCTTCGCTTACTAATCGAATATCCGAAAACGAGTTTTGGGTAGGTTTAAGGGGCTGAGAATCGTCAAGGCGGGAAAAACGCTGCGACACCACTGTATATAATAATATAGTCGTTTTTATTTCATAAAAATATTGTTTTCTTAAACAAAAAAAAAAAAAAACGTTTGAACTCCTTTTACAGTGTAATTGAGCAAAGGAATATTCCTTCAGCAATAGTAGTAATAATAGGAGTGTTGATGATCTGCTTAGATAACGTTCGAATCTCCAATATTATATATTTAATATAATATTATATTGTATATTATTTGGCTTTTTAACTTGTTGATTATTATATTCGTATTTTGTTTTTGCATCCTTTTAAAATGTTTTTTTATAATAACGAATTTTTCGCTTCATTTTCATTTAATATATTATTCGTATTAACCATAATATAATAATACTCAATATTAAAACTCATATGGAATTTCATCCAGATTTATACTGGTGCGTTTATTAATTAAAAAAATAAATAAATAATTAGAGTGATTTGCATACTAACTATAGAGGGTTTTTTTTTATTTTTGGGTCTTCAATTAAATTTTAAAGTATATCTATTTTTGTGTATATACACTCCATTTTGGGTGTAAACAGACTGTAGTACGTTTTCGCTACGTTTCCCATAAGATGACATTCCCATACACAGACTGAGAAGATACAACTTGTTCTTCCATTTTCTTAAATAGTATTTTTAGTATTTTAACTGAATTTTTATGGTGTTTTTGTGATTTTATCTGTTGATTATACAAACGTTCTCGCTCACTATTTACACTGCTAAGTAACTTAGGGCCCGAGGTAGTACTTGTGTGTTTCTGAAAAAGCCAATAACATCGAATATTTATCTGTGTCGCATTATTATTATCATCATCATCTTACATAATATTATGTCGTACGCATCATACGGCCGTGTTCCTCCCCACTCCGTCCGTGTCCATCAACGCTGTATTAAATTGGACGTTGATATCACTGTCGCCGCAGACTTGTCAATTTTGAGATCTACTCGTTGGCATATTAAATTATATATATATATATACACTCAAAAGCTATAATATTACGACTTGTCACCTCCCCTTACCCCCTACCACCCCGTAGTAAGGTCGAGCCCGTCAGTATCTCGTCCCCCCCCCGCGCGCGCTCGAAGCCGATGCACGTCGTGTTTGTGTGTGCAAAGGTGCGCGCGTTTGTGAAACTTTTCGAATGATAAAGTTTTCAAAAGTTTTCGGTACAGGAGGAGGAGAAGGGGGGAGAAAAAAAAGAAGAAAGGCTCGACCCTCCCCACCCCTCGTTTAATGCGTATATGCACGGGATACACTTCAAAACCAAACTATACGACAATATTATGAGTGTTATATAATCTGGGCCGTATTTTGACGTCGACTTTGGATGATGTCACATTTTCTTTCGTCGTTAAAAGTCTCGGTGACTTTTTATTTTTAATAATCCCGTCTCCGATGAAATTCGAAGTTTTTTTCCTTATTTCTTATTTTCCCTTTTGAAGATCATTAAAAATCACGTCAGAAACAATGATGTATGTGTATAATTAACAATAATCGTATGACTGTATAATTACAGAGAAAGCCAATTTTTTTTTTTGACTCGATGGTCGTGTGAACAATGAAAAACTCTCTGAACGGGCTAAAGAATTTAAATATAATTATTTTAATAATTAAATTTAATTGAGTTTAATTAAATAATTAAACTTAATTTAAATATAATTTAAACCATTGTGATTATGTATATATTAATAAAATTAATTACAGCAAATTTATTATTATTGCTTTATTCGGAATCCTCGAGCGTTTCTAGGAAATAAATGTGTCCACGGACAGTCAAAAACAATATTATGCGTCAAAAATTAATAGTAAATAAATTTTTATCTAAAAATTTTGACTGAATTGTTTGAAACAAAAACGTCGGTGTGGGAAAAATTGAAACAAGTTAAATATGTCTCAAAAAGTTTAAAATAGAGTATAAAAATATAAAATTTGCCCTAAAAACCAAAAATACTCAAAATATGCATTTATATGCAAAATAAAATTTCAAAACTAGCTTTGTAAAAGTGTGAAACGTATTTATTTCGTACTGTGCTACTTTTGTAACCGAGCAAAACAAATATGCAAATGCTACAAGTCCTCTGCCCTAGTTATGAGCAATGAGTGTATTCATAATAACTCAAGAGACTTTGTATTTAATAAATAAGATTGAGTATTGAGAATGTGTAATTCAATTACAACGGTAATTAAACTTAATGCATAAATCATATAAATTAATTTTTTAATTTATTGTGAATATTGTTTAAGACGATTAAAATTATGAATATAATATAGTCATAGACAGTAAATATATACGTACAAATTAATTAATTGCATAGAAAATACACGTGATACATAATATAAACATGTAATAAATGACGAACACAATCTGATTCCATTCAATACAAATGTTGTTGGTATAAGATATAAACAAATGCTTCGAGTTGAATTTAAAGCTACTATAACTAATATAAAATAATACTAACATATTTTTAATTTTTTTTTTTTTTTTTTTGTTTGCAGGTACGTATCCATTTCAGTTCAAGTCCTTTTTGGATGGATTCGCGAAAACGTTGTCTCTCCGATCTCGCTGGTCATGGTATTTTTATACTGTTATACTCAAAATACGTAATCTATAATATTTCCTCAAGCTCAAAAAAAATTATTTCCTCCGAACGCGTTTTCCAATTTCATCGAAAGTTTCTCCCGGTCACGTCATACAATTCTCGTTCGCTACGACCGTAATATAATTGCACGCCACTTGATTTACACCACCGAAATTGTCGCCCGTATGATTTATATGTACGCGTTCGAACATACCGCATACAGACACACAATGTATATATGTATATGTGTGTGTGTATTTTTTTTTTTTTTTTTATTTGTTACCCGTTCGTTCGTATTGCCACAATAGTAATAATCCCTTAGAAGGAAAGTCGTGTTTTACAAGGGATATAAATAATCTCCATCGCATTGCGTATTGACGACAATAAGGGAGAGGACAGCGGTGTGTTAGTAGTAGTAGTAGTAGTAGTAGTAGTAGCGTGTTATAACGATAGCTTTTGTTTTCCACACGCGCAGCACAATATAAACGCAGAGCAGCGCGAGAAGTGGAAGAGGAGAAAAGGAACAAAAAGAGAGAGAGAACAATAAAAGAGAGACACGAAAAACGATAAGAGAGAGAGAGAGAGAGACAGTCAGAAAGAGGAACTGATATTATTACATTGGATGTGCCGAGTGAATTTCGGATTTTCCCTGTAATACGTCGTTCATATAATATATATATATATATCTGTGTGCATTGTGTGAAAGCTCTTTTTTTTTTCTTTCTCTCTCCGCCGGGGGTGGTGGTGGTGGTAGACAAAAGGCATAGTAATTTTGCGAAGTCGTTACACGTCAATAGGCGGACACGATATCAATTCGTTTTCGATGGGTTTTCGCGCACAAAAGAGACTAAATATAATTACTGGTTCGTGAGTTTATGCTTTACCGCCGCTTAACGAAACAAACACTCACATACACAAATATATATATATATATATATATATATATTATAACACTTTGTTTCTTCGGTCGTTCAATCAAAACGTTATAATATTAAACTCTGCTTGTGTTCTGTTCCTGTACATAATGCCTACGTATTTAATTACTCGTAAAGTCTTGAATGCGTTTCGTAATAACGTTATGCTAAACACGATACGTTTTGGAATATATTATAATGCACAGCGTCGGTTTGATGAAATCAATATGTGTGGATTTTTTTTTTTTTTTTTGATTTTTTTAATAGAATTGTACCGAACACAATATTCACAATCGATAAATCTATGAAGGATAGATGATTATTACATTTTATTAAAGCTAAATGCTAAAAATAACAAATCCCTAGGAAAAATTACCACAAAATTGGTATCACTGTTTGCTCGCAATTTAGTGAAGCTTATTATATTATATTTGCCAATTAATCTAATAGAACAAATACGTATATATATTATAATATAATTAATATTTCATCATAATGATTCCCGAGCTCTCTAGACTGTGTTATTAATATAATATTAATAAATATTATTTCGATTTGCCGCGTGGTGGATGGTTTTGACCGATAGTCGGGCTTCGAGGGACATATACAGGGTGATTTTCTAAGCGTGCTCACCCCCATTTTTGGCCGTAAAAATGCAAAATTTGCGATTTTTTTTCCGGAATGTTCAAGTTACTATAAAACCAATATTTTTCATAACTTATTTTTTTCATGTCACCTTAAGGGTGTCCTGTGGAGATACAAACTTTCTTTTTTCAGATGACTACCCCCTATTTTAATTACGGAGTTATATTCGGGTTATTTTTCTGTGAATTTTGATGTATTGAAATTAAAATTTGAACGAATGGTTTTTAAATGATTCAAATTTAAATATTAAGGCAAATTGTCACTTGGGCACATATTTAATTACGTACGTAGTTCGTAATTATTATAAATCTATCCAATAACCTTTAATTAGAAATAATTAGTCAAAATGTTCATAGTTATCATGTCATGTGTACGAGATTAAATTTTACACTTACAAAATATTAATTAGTCAGGTCGACTTATCTCATTTACCTATTAAGAATAAATTAAAATATATGCCCAAGTGACAATTTTCCTTAATATTTAAATTTGAATAATTCAAAAACTACTCGTTCAAATTTTAATTTCAATACATCAAAATTCACAGAAAAAATAACCCGTATATAATTCTGAAATTAAAATAGGGAGTAACCGTTTGAAAAAAGAAAGTTTGTATCTCCTCCACAGGACATCCTTAAGGTGACATGAAAAAAAATGAGTTATGGAAAATATTGGTTTTATAGTAACTTGAACATTGCGGAAAAAAAATCCCTAATTTTACATTTTTACGGCCAAAAATGGGGGTGAGCACGCTTAAAAAATCACCCTGTATATATATATACACATGAAGAGTGTATACATAAACCGAGTATTGGTTTTACGCCTTTACAGTGCCATCCCTCAATACGGTCAAACTTTGCATGGGGTGTACAATCGGATTTCGGGCTGCACCAGTGTTTGCTCTACGTCGGTAACATTTTGTTTGGACCGTTTCGACCGGGGGGGGGGAGATATGCATGTGTATGTTTGCGATCAAAATAATAATATAACGATGGACGTACGTGTATAATTTAATTTTCCATCTATTGTTACGCTATAGAGTGAATTGTGTATGTCGGAAACCGGGTTGGAAACGATGTGTATGGACCGCGTCGACTGGAATTCTCATATACATACGTTTGGAGCGTGCGGAAATAATTTTTACTACGCCGTTTTCATTTTCGGTTTTTCGGAACTAAGAGGTGGGAAAAATACACATTTGATCGAATCGAAGAAAAACTACTTAATCTGAGCGAATTTTGACAAAAACATATTCTTCACTCTTCCGGTAGGATACTCGTGTGGTGGATGTTAGTATTTTGAATCAATTAAATTTTACAATACAACTAATCTGAGCAGAGCTTCAGAGTAATATTATAATCATTGTTAGTTTAATATTGTGTATTTTAAACAATTTAATTATAGAATTATTCATGTCTAATATATCATGAAAATAATCAATATCGCAGTGGTTGGCAATATAATTAAGAGTTAATTCAACCGATTTTAACTATAACGTAACAGTATAAATATCTATATAATAGAACGCTTGTTTGGAATTTTGAATATTTTATTTCAATATTTTTTTATTAACCCAAAAGTGGTCTAAATTTTTTGCAATTATATTCCCCTTGTGCTGCAAATTATTATTCCTCTAGTCGTATTATGATGTTCATACTATTATTGAGCTATCGTAAAAGTGTACATAAAGTTAATTTAAGTTATTATATATCAAAAAAAATTATATAACCTAATTAATATTATTTTGTGATGTTGGAAACTTAAATGTTTAGGTGGGTGATTTACATATTTATATAGCTCTGTGTAAGAGGATGCTAAAATGAGCAACTTTTTGTCACTTTTATTTTTATAGGTTTAATTAGTAAATTTAAAAGATGTTATACTGATCTAAAATAACCCTTTAGGCCCGGCGGGTGAAGATGATCGCCCCATCCCCACCTTAAACACAATGATCACTGTATTTACTGTTTCCAAAAACTAATATACCCGTCCGGTTATGTTTTAAAAAGATAACGCGCGAGTTTTTTTTTCCCCTTACTGGCGTTTAATTACTTTTTTTTTTTTATAATTTTATTTTTATTTTTGGTTTACCGTCGTTTTCGATACGACCGCACGTTTTCGATGATGTTCGTTATAAAATCGGGTGACGTTCAGAAATTGAAGGCTCGAATTCGGTTAACTTGATTAAAAGGAGGATTGTCCTCGGCTGTGTACACGCCGTGTGTGTGTGTGTGTGTGTGTGTATATACACGCTTCGGTGTAAGTGTAAATACGTGTTTGTGTATATATGTGTGTGTGTGTGTGTGTGTGGTTGTGTATGTTTGTGTGTGCGCGCGCGCACGTGAGCTTATGTATGTGTGTGTGTGTTTTCTCTTACCCTCCTCTCTACCCCCCCCTCACACTCCGCAAGACTATCGCCCGTTTACAAAAGGCCCTGAATCAATAGAGGAGGGAGGACACCGCGCCCCTCGTCGGATGTTTTGCAAAAGCTTTTATGTCTCGTGACAAAAATTTAACGGAAAATATACCGCGCGCAGCATTTCTATAATACGCCCACTACTACGACGACGAGACGTGTACACCACCGCCGATAAACTGCCGCAGAGAAGTTCTTTTTTTTATTTTTTTTTTATTTTTTAATTAACTTTTGCGTATATAGCGAATAAACTATACACGAACCGCCGCCACACGGTAACATTCCAAAATTATTTTCTCCGCAGGGCGGTTTTTCCCTCCTTTTAATCTTCTCCGCAAAACTCGACGATTCACGAACTCGCGCGAGTTTTCTTCATTCCACACATAACAACAGTCGTATATATATATATGTGTGTGTGTGTAGATAGTAGAGAACCCGGAAACGTACGCACTACGGAAACACACACGCATATGCGTGCGTGGGACTACGACAGTTGGATGAGAACGACTTTTGAACATAGAATAATAATAGTAATAATTAGGGCTGTGAATTTGTGGGAAAGTGCATTTTTTTTTTTTTTTTGTGATTGTGAAACATAGCTTTGTAAGTACATGATTTGAATTATGTAATAACGAATCTATGTATGAAACTTTCATTTTGCATTTTTTGACGTTTTTAATTTTTTAGATCGTTTTTTTTTTTCCATTTTTAAGTCATATTTTCCTTTTTTAGTTCATTTTTCGGTGTTTTTAATTAAATTTCGTCAAATAACATCTTTCAAAAACCTTTTTTTGTTTTATACAGGCTGTAGGTATATACGTCAAATGAAAAAAAAAAAATTTAAATGTTTTTGATGAATAGCATTATATAAAATTCAAATCAACTAACAATTTTATTTATTTTTTCTATTAAATAAACATATTTTTAAGCATATAAAATTCAGTTTACTAATGTAGTAATGTATATAATATCCCATAATATCAATATAAATATAAAAGTTAAATTAAAACTATTTTAAGTGCATTTTATACTATAATTTTTGGCATTTTATATTGAATTTTTTGCAGTTTAAGTGCATCTTTCATTGAATTTTTTTGACATTTTTAATGCATTTTTTAAGGATTTTTAGTGCATTAAATTCACAGCCCTAGTTATAATAAACATGATGCATATTGTGTGCATGGATTAAAAATAAAAATAAATAGTATTAATTGTAGCATATCAAAAGATATTTATATGTATATATGCATAAAGTATTTGAAAAATTATCTAATAAATAATATAATTAAATATGTTAGGTGTAAATGGTTTGAACTATTATAGCAAATTAAAATTAGACACTTTCAATAATATTGTCGTCATATTCAAAGAATAATAAAACAGCATAACAATATCATTATTATAAACCTCATGTACAAAATAAAATTTTTGAAAAAAAAAGTCTCTACCGATTTACATATTTTATATTTCTATGTATTTAAAATTTTAATGTATTTTAAAAGTGAAGAAGCTAGTATTTTTACAATGATGATTTTATTTTTTTATTCTTCTTTTTTTTTTTTTTTTACACTTTTTAGTATGGAACTACTTGTCCAAAAAGTCTCGATCAGCAACTTTTTGATACCGGATTTGCCTCTAGTTAGTACTATAGAAAGGTAATTTTCTAAATTTCTCAATCCTTCGATTTTTGGCAGGGAACTACCCAAAATCTGATAAAAAAAAAACTTGGAAACCATCAATTTTTTATTCAAACTTCATCAAAAATTTAAACATAGATAGACCATAATATGAGAAACATATTTCGGAGCAAGAAAATTTTGAAAATGTGAAAAAAAGTTTTGGGCATTTTTCTAACAATTTTTTCTCATTGTTTTTTCCCCTTTTCTTCATTTATTACATAAAAAAAAGTTATATAAATTATAAACAAGAAAACCGGACACGCTTCACACCACGGATAGTGTTCGCTCTTCGGGTCAGATACTCTTGGTGGGTGTGTTAAAAATGACGACTATTCTTATTCTTTATATCATTAACTTCCTTCTTTCGGAATCGTCTGATTGAAGAAATGATTTATCGTTTCTTTAAATTTCTACACACCCACCAAGAGTATCTAACATCCCAAGGAGCATAGAATATCTGTGGTGTAAAGTATGTCCGGCTTTCTTGTCTATACTTTTTTTTTTTTGTATGGAAATACTCATCCAAAAGTTTTGATGAGTAACTTTTCGGATTTGCTTCTAGATGGTTCTAGATGGTAACAGTGGTAATTTTTCAAAATTCTTAATTATTTTTTCAAAATTTGGAGTAAATTACCCAAAACTTGACAAAAAGAAATTGGAACTCACCTTTTTTAATCCAAACTTTATGAAAATTTTAACATAGATACATAATAATATGAAAAATATTTTTACGCAAGAAATATTTTGAAAATGTGAAAAAAAAATTTGGAAATTTTTTCCTATTTTACATTTTTTCATAATTTTTTTATTTTATTTTTTAATAAAATTGTCTTTTAGGTTCTGAACGAAGTGACAAAGCTAGTGTTTTTACAATGATTTTTATTTTTTTCTTCTTTTTTTCTGTTTTATGAACAAAAAAGTTTGAGTACCGCCGGATTATGCTATTGTAGAGCTCATTTAAATATTATATTTCAACGATCTGAAATTATTTTGATCGAGCTTTGTGTAACAATCTTCGAACTTGCTGTCGTGTTTCGCGCCAATACATAATACGTATGCCGTTCCAGCAGCTTTTTATAATTTTTAAAATTTCGTATAATTTGTTATGCTTTTACGAGACGGCGTATTCGTTCAAAACATAATTTTATTTAGGTTATCCGATTATTGTCACGTTACAAAAATAAGTCTCGTCGCGTCGTGTTTTTTGTCTGTAAAATTTTAAACTTAAAATCAGTTATAAATTATAATATTATACTTTCGGCGCCTGCCGCCGCCACACACTTCATACATAAATATTACCGAGATAGAAGAGCGAAGAAGATCCGCAATTCGTTTCAGTCGTTAACATTTGAAATCCGGCCAAACCTACTGAGAATATACGAGTATATACACGCTTGTGCAGAGACAAATATGTGTCTGTAGCTAATTTTTCATATTTTACAACAACAATTTTCACATGGTTTTTGGCAACGATCCCTATCCCCGACTCTCCGACTCCATAGGCGAACGTATAAATTCTCCACACGAGACGCGTCTCACAGGTAATCATAGAAGTCGACTCAGACTCGGAATTTTGGGGGCGCCACGAGATCAAACCGGCCCGTTATTCATTTTTTTTTTTTTAGTTAAAGTTAGAAATTAATTGTACACAAATCAAGCGACATTTTCATTTTCTAATAAAAATATACACTTACTATTTATATGAATAACACATTTATGTTGTTTGCATTTCAACTGGTCGCAGAAATTAATATTGACGAATAATTAACGGTTCGTGTATTTTTATACAACGATTAGACTGATTTAGGTAACTCGGCGCTGATAAATTTTAAACGTTTTCAATACTCGTGTACTTTTTCCGTCAGCTGAGCGTCCGGCTGCAACAATAGGTGAACAATACGTGTTCTGGAAATAACACCTTACCTGTTGAGCTCCGCGTTCCGTCGTCTGCGTCAAGTCCCCGAGTCCGTCATCGGCGCGCACGGTTAGTTACTGTTTCCACCCCATCCCATCCCGTCCGTCATCGCCTCCGCGTGTAGTAGTCCCCCCCTGTCCTTTTTGGGTCTTTGCGATTTCCATAGCAACCGCATGGTTTTTTTTTTTTTTTTCGTACCCTCCACGCGTCGGACGGCCTATACGTTAATGCGGATTTCAATAGCCGTGGTGCTGCGGCGGCGGCGGATGTAGTGCGAGATTTAGAGCGTAAAACGCCATTAGCCAAATTAACCTCTAATCCTTTGAGGCACAGCGACAAACAGAGGCAAAGGCGGCCTCGTAATATTTATTCGACCGTAAACGTTTTGAACGACCGTTGTCGCTATCAAGCGGAAACGACACGTTTTTGAACGACTGCCGAAGAGTGCTGTGTCGTAGACGGGGGGGGGGGTGTCGGATTTAGTGGTAAAGCGAAAGGGGTGAATGCGCCGAACTGGAAAATTTGTAGAGAATTTCTACGAGGAAACAATAAGTCGTGTAAGTTTTGCTCGGCGATTATTCAGAAGAAAATTGTAAACTCTACAGTGGTAAATACTAAAAATTTATGAAAATTAACTCAAAGTAAAAATAATTAATAATAATAAATAGTAAAATTCGTGTTTTAAAGTCGTACTAAGAATCTAGTGCTCATGTGCATGCATATATGGATGTATGGTGGTTATACATTTTTCGAAAACGTGAAAAAAAAGATAAAATTGGAAACCCCCCGGAAGATAGGGATGAGTAGGAAAATTCGCAAGACTCCGACTCAAAAGTACAAAAGTATTAAAAATAAAAAACGAATTCTACATTGTCAATGTTTTTTGGCATTATAAACCCTGAAGCAATCCTTTTCGGATTTCGTATGGCAAATTACACGGTCAGTAAAAACGTGAAGGTTGTATACATACGATTGTAGAATCTATATTTTAGATTGATATAAAACGTTTTATAAATTCACGTGGCATTGTTACTCGAACGGTGTTTCATGTCAAAACATTCTCAAAATATTTTGAATCGATACGACTGGCGGTAAAGTGTCGTTTTTTTTCTCTCTCTTCGCACGTCGATCTCTTTCAAATTAATACATCTGCGTCGGGTGAAAAACACATAATCACACGTGTAACGAATTCACGCGAAACATTCGATTCGGAATGAGATTTTTTTCTTTTTCCTCTTATTTTCACGTGCCGTTAATTTGATTTATTTCGTTTCGTGAAAATAAAAATAACCATATTGCAGAAGAACTATAATAATAATAGTAATAATTGTTTTCGAGTGCGATGCACAAAGTTTAACCGGTCGTTTCCTATTTTCGAAACTTTAAATCATATACGTATCTATTAACGTTACGTACATACAGCTATTATATTATGTGTAAGTAGAAAAACGCATTAAAACTTGTATAATAATTTATCGTCAGGAACGCTGCGCGAGGGTGTATTTATATGTATATTTAAACGTCATCGGTGTATAACGGTGATGGGGTAAAATTGCTGGAATTCGAGTACGGTACGCGTTAAACAGTTTTGCCACCCTACCCTACAGCTAATATGACTTTGTAAATATGAATTTGACCTTTACCTTATTAATTATGGTGTTACGGCATGATTATTAATTAGAAATGTACGCTTCTATATAATATTTGCAAATTTTTCCGGTGGATTTCTTTTTACTTATTTCTAATGTTGGTTGAGAACAGGGAAAGTTTATGACATTTGTTTGACAACGGTTATTTTATCGTCGAATGTTAGAATTTTCGATTTGTTCCTCCGTATCACCGAGTCTTTCACAAACTATTCAGACACTGAACGGTGACAGTTCCTAGAATTATTATGCTCCTGAGAGGGTTTCTAGTTTATTATTCCCAACTATAGATTCGACTAAAGTAAAAACATATATTTTATATATATTTTATTATCACCCATCAAACAAATAAAATATTGTAGTTTAGTGTTTTGTCTACTTACACAACACGTAACACAATTATTGTCTTAAACTCAATTTATTTTTAACTGGACAACAATGGGCTATAAATTAGCGTTTTAAACTAACGGTAATAAATTATAAATTACTTGCAATTCTATTCGAGTCAAAATATGTAAAAAAAAATACAATTTCCTTATGAAGTTCTAATTTTATTTTCGAACAAATAGTTTTGATTTTACTCAAAATCGTTCCGCGTGCCATACGTGGCTTAGAAAATTGCTCCTAGTGTAAAAAACCAGCTTCGGATGTGATGTATGAAACGATCTGACC
Source organism: Stegophylla sp. TES_Ste_2020 (assembly GCA_025469315.1). NCBI lineage: Eukaryota > Metazoa > Arthropoda > Insecta > Hemiptera > Aphididae > Stegophylla > Stegophylla sp. TES_Ste_2020. The sequence continues at coordinate 734 of JAIPRM010003910.1, read as the reverse complement.
ACAAACTTACATATTATTATCACATAATAATCTCATGCGTGCGCGTAAATATGTTTTCGTCTCCGAGCGTGACGAGCGATTAAACGACATCAAAGGAACAGCCGGAGTCGGTCGAACAGACTTTCGGACAGTGTCCAATGTCGTTATTTAAACGTATATAATTTCACGTCTATGTGTAACGACACCCCTGTGGTATTGCTGCCAGAAACGCGTGCGAGTATATTATTATTATTATTATTATTACAATAATATTTTACCTGTGAATAATTCAGTTTCCCAATTTTTTTTTCCAAAAAATTCACTCGGAAAACTAACCCGATAAATAGACATTTACCACGAGCCACGTGCGCGTCGATCTGCATACAATATTGCTTATGTTTGTTTAGCTGGGTCAGCACACACATTATTCGTCTGTGTGTGTTTATATTATTATGACTGCGTTTTTCGTCGTTTGAAGTTGTCTTCGCAATAGACGAAAACGGAAAACGTGTTATACATGAGGCGTCTAGTTTCAAAAACCAGCTATCAGCAATTTTCAACGAAAATAACGTGAAATACTTGGTCTATAATTTTATAATAAATATGAAATCAAAGCTTTTTTTGAATGGTACACATATTGTATGTGAAAATATATTTTGTAAAAATATTATTACAAGAGTTAAATAAATTTATAGTTTTGAAATGGCTGGTTTTGTTGTGAATTTAAGCATATGGCTGTTTTTGAAACCAACAAT
>JAIPRM010003909.1:5159-24502 GCA_025469315.1 Stegophylla sp. TES_Ste_2020 | reverse complement strand
GCCCGTGTAAAACAAAAAATGGTTTTCGAATGATGTTATTTGACGAAATTTCATTAAAAATACCGGGAAATGAATTAAAAAAATGAAAATATGACTTAAAAATGCAAAAATTGACCTAAAAAATTTAAAACGTCAAAAAATGCAAAATAAAAATTTCATACATGGATTTGTTATTACATGATTGAAATTATGTACTTACAAAGCTATGTTTCACGATCACCAAAAAAAAAAAAAAAAAATGCACTTTTCTACAAATTCACAGCCCTAATCATTACGAACGAAGCATTAGGGTTATATTATTATTTATTAGATATCAATATGATCAAGGAGAGGGGTCCGGACCCCATGGACCCCCCGCCCCCGTAAATACGCCACTGGTCGCCGTTGTGTTGGCCACCGGGTAAATCGAGTATCGACGCGATCACGTGAAAATATCGCCGATCGATCGGTAATCACTCTTCACGGACACGGACACGGAATTCCCCACACAATACCCGCCATCTTATTATTCCGTAAAGAGGTTATTCGTTGTCTTTATATTTTAACATCCGTGCACGGAAATCGACAACACGGCTAATGATCAACACAAACACTAGCGGCCGCGGGCAGGTGGTCGTCTCGACGTCATCCGCGGTGGTAGACGCGTATAATGATGACGACAATCGTTATATAATAGTCAGAATATTTGTTAAACCCATTGGGGGCACTGATTTGTAAGCACCCCCATTCCCCTCCTTCCTTCTGCAGATCTCCACCTTTTGACCTCTTCGAAAAATATTAAATATTAGGTTTATTATTACATTCAAACGTATTTGATCGTTATTTTTATTATTTTCATTATTTATCACTTTCGAGATACAAAAATACTTACATCAATGTATTTAATTAGTTTAATTATCAAAATAATGATCCTTGTATTAATTGTCTTGCCACACAAAGCAAATAGAACTAAAATGGGGCCAGTATTTCGGTAATTTAGTTCATGAAAAATTAAAAAGCAACTTAAACAGCACACGAGTTCGTTTTTGCTATTGATTAATCGGTAAATCAGTGATAAAATACAATTTTAATTAATTATATAATCAATTAATCGGTTTGTATCACAGTCAATTATTATTTTTCAATACAACTCTCGACTTAGTGAGTTCCACTACCCAAAAAAATATTTAAAAGGACGTACTTTGCACTTTAATATTCTGTATTCCTCGCTCCACGAGTCGGATACTCTTGTGGATGTATTGAATTTTGAAAAAACGGTAAATTATTTTTTCAGTAAAATGGTTTGGAATGGAGCTTAAAGAGTTTATTCAAGATAATTTTACTTAAAAATTATAAAATTTGTTATTATAACAAGAAAAATTTATTTTTTACACGGCAAGTTTTATATTTTACTTAAAAAAATTTAATGAGAAAATAAGTGTTAGAAAAATGTCCAATTTTTTTTTCATATTATTTTGCGTCAAAATGTTTCTTATATTATTGTTTAACTATGTTTGAATTTTTATAAAGTTTGGATTAAAAAAACGATAGTTTCCGAGTTTTTTTTTTATCAAATTTTGAGTAGTTTTCCCTGAGTTTTGAAAAAACTGTTGAGAATTTCGAAAAATTACATCTCAAAAGTGTACCATCTAGAGGGGTAAACTGTGATTCTAAAAGTTAAAGTTCGAAACTTTTAGACAAGCATTCATATACGAAAACGTGTACACATAAAAAAAAAAAAATCATCATTGTAAAAACAAAAAACTTCTTCGCTCCGCTCAAAATCTAAAATCGAATTCTGCTCGCTGCCTGTTAACGATATTAATTTTGTCTATTTTTAAGTCTTTATTGTTTTCAAAATGTTTTAAACGACAAAAATTAATACATTCCCCGCCTAGCCGTCTCTATTGACGAGTTTAAGTGGCTACACTTGTGTTAATTTTATTATATAATAATATAGTGTTCTTTTTGTGAAATTTTTATCCAAACTTTATGAAAATTTAAACATAGACAGACGATATGAAAAACATTTTGGTATGAAAAAATTTCAAAAATGTTAAAAAAAATTTTGGTCATTTTTCAGCACTTTATTTCTCATTAATTTGTTTTCTTTTCTTTACTTATTAGATAAAAAATAATAATAATAATAATAAAGTAAATTAAAATATAGACAAGAAAGCACCAATGGTGTTCTTCGCTCTTCGGGTCAGATACTCCTGGTGGGTGCGTTGAAAATGACGATTATTATTGTTCTTTATACTATTGACTTCCTTCGTTCAGAATCGTCTTATTGAGGAAATATGAATTTTTATGAGTAGCGAATTTTCCGCTCCAATCGCCTAGCAAGTTTTTGCTTGTAGGGAAACCTACAGTTAGTTAGTACGTCAATAACTCGTGCAAGATAATTTGCCCCCTCCGAAATCCGACTCAGGATCTGCCCCACAGGAAACATCTCGTATGCGTACTCGTAAGTACGTAATATTATGCAATGAAGTTTTAATTATTCAATATTTTATAACAACAGGTCGGCTACGCGTCGTAGGTAATTTGTACTCGTATAATGGGTTAGAACAGTAATTTTGTTAAAATTATCTATCTGAGAGATACGATCTCGCCGGCCCTAGCTTAGCTAGCCGGCAGTAATTACAAAAAATCAAGCACAAACACTGTATTTACACAAAATGTCCACTGCAATATGTTATTACAGATATTATCAACAACGCTGTCATTGACAATGATTCGTACCTGTTGCTCTTTCTTACCAACGTACAACACAGTAAATTTGCGTTCAGCAGAATCAATATAACATCCACCAGCTTTTAATATAACAGATTATAATTTTTAATATTATTCTTAGATTCTGAACGAAGTGAAGAAACTAGTGTGTTTACATTGATGTTTGTTTGTTTATTTTTTTTACTCTTTTTTTGTTAATACTTTTTCGTATAGAAATAGGTATATGTCCAAAAATCTCGAGTGCCTCTAGTTGGTACTTTTAAGAGGTCATTTTTTGAATTTCTCAATTCTTCAATTATTATTTTCGTGTAGGGGACTACCCAAAAATTGACAAAAAAAACTCGGAAACCATCGATTTTTTGATCCAAACTTTATAAAAATTCAAACATAAACAGACAATAATGTGAGAAACATTTTGGCGCAAGAAAATATTAAAAATGTGAAAAAAAAAATGTCTAACCCTTTTTTCCAATTATTTTCTTTTCCTTTCTTTATTTATTAGACAAAAAAAAAAAAAGTAAAGAATAGGCAAGACTTTTGCAACAATATATATATATATGTAATAGAGCAACAACTTTTGTTCTATTAATAATTTTTAACTTTATTGTATTTTTTACTTAAGATTATGCTGTGGCCAAAGTGAGTTGGGGAGGCGGGATTTTTCGATTTTTTTTCTCCAGTATTTAGTTATTTTAGTCATTTCGAAAAAATATAGAAAAGGCAAAAAATCACGTTTGCATGTAAATACATAACGCCGGCGGACACGCTCCATAAACATAGGTTCGTTGAATCGGAGAAGTGAATCTAATGAAAAACATCATTTGAAAAAAAAAGTTAAATATTATTTATGAAACAAAAGTTTTTCCATTTGTCAAATCTTACTAGGACACCCTGCCTGTATAGGTATTTAATTCAATTATTATATTTAAAGCAATTTTTTGGAAGATTATATCTTAAAAAAAAAAAGATATTGTGTGTGTGCGCAGAGTACTACAGACATAAACATTTTAGGCACTGGTTTAATGTGAAACATACAAAGAATAATATAGCGTTTATTAAAAACGTCGACTCAAAAATACAAACCATTTTATCTAATAACCACGACACACCGAGTACACGAATATACTGCGTTTAATCTGCGAGGAAATGAGAAATAATACACGGCACGTTATTAAAAAATAATTACGTGTTGTGTGTTACATACATTTCCATTTGTACAAAATAGGCAACAACAACTCTGATGATGATTATTTCCGTCGAAATCTTAAGTGCCTTCCACGCGGCAAACAAGCAAAATCATTATTTCTGCAAAAAAAAAAAAAAAAAAATGCAATCATCATGACACGTGTATTCATCGTTTTTGGAAAAAGCATTGAGAAATTTGAATAATGACTTGCCGCCAAAAGTACCTTCTCGAACAAAATTTCGATTCAAAAAGTTACTGTATAGTGTATATGGAACTTTTAGATAAGTATTTCCACGTGAAAAGTTGTAAATAATAATAATAAATAAATATGCATCATTGTAAAAACACTAGCTTCTTCGCTCCTCTCGGAATGTAAAAATATGCTTTGTTATAAATTAAGGCTAGGGACTTATAGGAGTTAACATGTTTTTTAAAAATCATTCAAAACATAGCTAAGTAATATAGAAAAGCGTTTCATAACACCCAGAAGTTGTATGCAGTTCTCTTTAATTTGCATATTTAGCTCTTTTTTTGGATATAAGTGCATATTTCACATATTTTTCAATATTTAATTAAAATTTTCTTGATAGTGGAAAATTTTTTACTGAATACCTGAAGAGATTGAATATTATTTGATATTTTTATTCGTTTAAAAGTAAGCTTAAAAAGAATAAAGATTAAAAAAAAAGAAAGAAAGTAATTTCATAAATAATAGAAGAAGAATTAATAATACATACATATTAAAATATATCATACAATACAAATTTTTAAATATTTTGAGTTTTTACAATAAAATGCATATTTTATAAGAAATTATTTTAGCATTTTTGCATATTTTAAGTTTTTTTAGAGCTATAAGTCCCTAGCCCTAATTATAAATTGTATTAGTTAATTATTTTATGCTCTTTATTTGTCACAAATAATAATATACACGCCTACTGCCTACGGTTTAATTGAATAATAATATTATTGTCAGTAAATATTAATGGATTGTTTTATTTATGTAGCGTTAAAATTTTTAGTTAGGGTTTGTGGCCTGCAGCATCAACATAATTAATGATGCATGTTTAAAAAAAAAAAAAAAATGACGCCACTATATTAAAATTAAGTACCTACGACTATATCAGTTAATATTCAATTAGGTATTTTACGTTTTAAATTATTATTACACTGTTTTTTTTCATAATTTTATGCACAAAAATATAATATAATATACGTCTAGTATGATGACATCATCAACTTTGTCATTTCGTGCGCAGATGGCAGTACCTATAGAGTTGTTTTGTAAATACTTAACGAAAAATATTACGTTGAAATAAATACACAGTAAGTACAGACGTTACGTAATGACGACACGACCACGACCACGTTTTTAATCGAATCGAAAACATTATTGTTTGTAGTTTAATAATAATTTACGATATATTATGGTCTGGCACTTAGTCATTCGCTATAATAATATAATGACGAGTTTCGCGCAACAAGCTTTTCGTCGAGGGCAAGGTTCTTACACGTAGAATTTTCGAGAATCCTACACACCAGTGTTTCTCACACCAGTGGTCGCTAACTAATTATTTAGGGTGGCCAACATTTAAATGATAACGGAATATAACAAGGATAATATAAATCTATCTTAAAATTTATACAACAGATTTATAAAAACATCAAAATTATATAATATGTCTATTTTGGTTAAAAATTAAAATGAGTATCCTAACTCAACTGAAGCTTCGAAACACTAAAAACCTTTTTGTCCATTTTCAACTAATTATTTATGTGAAATAACAGTTTCTCCTCTGACTGTCTTAACAAAATTGAATGGGAATACTGAATGAATTTTTTTTTTAATATCAAATTCTATTAAACCGAAGATTGAAAACAAACATTTCAGATCAACAACAACGACTAACTATCAAATAACAAAATGTGTATAAGTAAAATGGATGCTTTATATTACTTTAAAAACATATTTATTATTTAATACTATTGCAATTCTATAATATGCGTAATCTATACTTAAATGTAAAATATATATTTAGGGGTCGCTAAAAATTGGATACCTAATTTGGAGTGGACACAGTAAAAAGATTGAGAAACACTACAATAGACTGCGATTTATAGTTGAGTGGTAAAAAAGTAAACGAGACGGTGACGTAGGGACATGGGAAGGGTAATAGGAGTTTTTGACCTCCTGCTCCTTCCCGTGCGACCGGATGGCGAAAACCATCACGGATATTCTTTACTACTCGGATGGAACGCTCACGGTGGATCATCAGTAGACGCAGTGTTAAAGTTTTTAAGAAATACCATAAATATTTATGCAAATTAGTTAAATTGGTGGTGTATTGAATATGTTTTTTTAAATAATACAAGTAAATATAATAATATTCGCAGTGTTGTTCCTTAAAAAACATTTTGTTTTAAACACGAATTTAAAACATTTTTACTTCAAATCAAAACAAACAAAACATAGTTTTGAACACTTGTTTTTTATTAAGATGTTTTAAAAAAACACTTGATTTAGAAAATTAATATTTTTTATTTTTTTTTTATTGGTAGGTACTACATACATATTATAGTGTTGGTAGGTAGTGTTAGTAAAACACAGTTAAAATATAAAAACACATTTTGAAGATTTATGCTAATATAATACTAATTAGTAATTACTACTGAGTTATTTACTGAAAAAAAGTATTTTTGGTCATTTTATAGTTTTATTTGTTTTCTTTTATTTTTAGTTCAAAATTTATCGAGTGTTTTAATTTATATAATTACTTATTCTAATTTTCCGGTTGAGATTTGAAACTGGATTTTAGTTTGTTTCGTCTATTTTATATGTATCAATTTATGTTTACTTTTTTGTATTTTTTTTTTTCATTCTTTGTAATATCAGCTCCTTACATTACTTTAAATTTTCTGTTTTTGAAAGAAATTTGTGTCTTTCGTTAATTTTTAGAAGGTGTTTCCTGTAATTTACTAATTTACATTTTTAAAATTTATATTATTCATATGTCAACTCTCTACTCCGTCACAAGCCTTGGCTTAAAGGAGTAGATATATTTCTTTATATATTATGTAAAGAAAAAATTTTAAATAAAAAATAAAAAAAAGCCGGACATACTTCGCACGATGGGTGTTCTTCATATGAAGGGTGGGATTTTCTTGACCTGATTAGCAGTGCCACAACTAGAGTTCTTGAGGCCTCGGAAATTATTAATTAATGGAGCCCTATATCCTTTGTAGAAAATATTTTTTTATAAATCCATAAGTTATAAAAAGTGTTGATGATTTTTTTTTAAAAAATAAACCTGAAAATCAAAGAGATATATACCAACCAGATAGCAGTGCTATATTTAACTACCAATTTTACTAATGTTTTTTGATTCTATAACATAATATTAATTATAGATCTAGTATTTTTCAAACCATGGTTATAAAATTATTACTGTAAAACATAAAGATCAGATATATATTTAAACATATAGTTGTATAAAATAAAAAGTTTGCCTTGTTCAGCATAATAAAGAAGTTATAACAAAATAATTAAAATAATTATAATGGCATATAAATTTATAGTTCCTACAGATATTAACAATTTACATAAAATATAAGTATTTGTATAAAACATAAATATTAGATATATATTTTTACATATAGTTGTATAAAAATAAAAGTTTACCTTATTCAACATCATTTAAACTGTTAATAGATTACTGAGTAAACATGTTATAATACGAATTAAGTATATTAAAATTCATTTTTCTCGCTTTTAAATTAGCAAAATCATCCAAATTTATTTCGGGTGTACGGCGTTGTTCAACAATAAGTATAGTTATATTAGACAAACGATCTTGTGTTATCGAATTTCTTAAAAAATTCTTTATAAGTTTTAACTTGGAAAAATATCTTTCTGCTGTAGCAGCTGTAACCTGTATAATGTTAAGAATAACATACAGACTCCCCAGTACTTCAGAGCAACTAATAGAAAATTTTTTTCAAGAATAAGTGTTGCAAGTTCACACTAATTGTTTTTAAATTTTTGTTAATGATAATTTCCTTTAGAGAAATAAGTTGACTCGTAAATTCAGAACATATCTCTGATTGATATTTAAATACACACTACAAAGTCATAAGATTCTTTAATTATCTATCATATTTTCTTCAGTTTCAATAATTTTTTGATGTCTGAGAAAACCAAACGTACTACATACATTCTGTAATCCTAAGAAACGGATTTTCAATTGGCTTAGCAACAGTGTCAATGACAGGAAAAAAAAACGTTTATTCTAAAATTGTTTTCAGTTATTTGCAATCGTTGGTCTCCATCTACATCATCAAAATATCTTTTTGCAAATCTTTGTCGAAATGTCTTATATTTATTAGATACTCCCCATTTATTACATAACATTTTAGCGTCTTTTACAACACTATCATAATTTTCTCTTAATTTTTTAATCGATTGGTATGCGTTTTCCAATTGGTCACGAGCGTTTTTTAAATCCGTGTTTTGATATTGCAAATTTTTCGATACACCATGTAATGCAAGCAAAATTTTCTCTCAGACACATAATATTAAAACAAAATCAAATGATTCAATTTTTTTCATTAAAGACAAACTCGAGTTTTTTTCCTCTGATTTTTTTACTCGTTAAACTAGTCACTGAAAGCGTCTTTAACGCTATACCAATACGTTGCATATACATTATGAACAAGGGTTTAAACGGTAATAAATCCAGGAAAGAGGAACAAAGTCAACACTTTACCGTTTCAAGACCTCACTAATTGATTTTTATTTGAAAATTTAACTCTTTGACTTTTTAAAAACTTCTATTATTTCTGAAATCTGAGCATTCAACTCATTCCTTACACCTTCAATAATTTATTATACAAAATACATCACATATAATATTGAAAATAATATTTTATTTAGTACTAAAATATTATTCAATCTACAGTAAGTTATAATGTACCTACTACACAGATTAAAATATGTCATACAAAAAATATTATATAATTTATACTACAGTAAACACTGTTTTTTATGACATTCAAGGGACCAGTCGAAATTCGTCATAATAATTAATAACAGAGAGTCAGTATACCCTTTTTCGGGACGCAACTTACCAACAACAGGAATTTTCATTTTAGTTTTTATCTACTCAAAAATTCGAGGGAAAACCAAAACATATATTTCTCGAAAGGTAGAGTGGTGGTACTTCCATAATACAGTGAAACCTCGCCTAACAAATAGATAACGCTTCCAGTCCGAAAACCGGACCCTAACGGTTCATTTTATATAATCGTATAATTATTGAAGAGTTGCATTACCTTGCGCGGACCTTAGGCCCTAAAGTCATTATAAGTTATTAAGATAATATTATCAAACAACGACCACCAACAATATCAATGTCTTCACTACCGATAGTGTCAATATTTTGTACATTTTGTTAATGAATGTTTTTTGCATTACAAAAATTTACCTCCTCTGAATAACGGAGGTAAATAGTATATGTGTATTAAATAGCTAATATTATTAAAATAATTATCATAATAAATAATTCTAATTTTAAGTTTTATTTATTTTTTATCTGAATACATGTATAGCTTACACTCATTAGATATTGTATAATATGTAAATAATGTAATTTTTCGTGTATTTTAAAACTTTTCAAACTTGATCAGGAATAATTAAATCGACATTGATTATTCTGTAATTAAAATCGTTGAAAATACTAAAAACAATAATATGTATTAATAAACTAAAGCTACACTGTTAATTGTTTGTGTCCGCACTTACCCGAATGACATTGATCTCGGTTTTTTCTCCATATCCCGTTTTATTGGCATTTTAATATCTATGTGATTTTTTTTTTTTTTTAATTACAACCATACCGTTTATGACCGACTATGCCTGTACACAGCATCAAATTACATTACATTACGGCTGCGAACGCAAATTCGGAGCAAATACAATAATAATGTAAACGGTATACCAGACGCGAAATAATATGTACAGTATATTGTATGCCAGTGGTTATCAACATGTATGATTTATGTCATCGTGGTCATCCTTAACCACGATGTGACTTCACTTCATCACCCTGCGAACAAATTAATTTCAAAATTCCGATAATCTTGGTGCCAAAAATCGATTTTATACGAAACTCATCGATTTAAGAAGAAAAATCGATACTTCGAATAGTATTCAAGACAGCGGTTTATTATGCTGGATTGCATAAAAATCAGTCTGTAAATATATTACCGGTCCTGTAATTTAATCATTCTGTAAGGTTTTAATGGCTCTGTAAAATATAAAGGAGTTGCATAAAATAATTTGTGAATTAATATTAACCGTGGTTACCGAATAAATTAAACCACATTTATTTGATAAAACCAAATATGATCACTGATAATTAGGGTTCGGATTTGAAGGCAAATGCCTCTTTTTTTTGAATAATAGTACAAAATTAATTCTTATATAGAAATGTGTTTCATTAAATTTCTAAGATAATAGACCAACATTTTATTTGCCTTTTTTGCCTATAAATGCTTTTTTGACTTTTTTTTTTTTGTATTTAATTATAGTTTTATATGATATTTTTGAATACTTATGTCCAAGTTATGTTAAAAATTAGAGATTTATTATCGACAACATCGATAAAGTATTTTTATGGCCTATTAATTTAAGGACTATGAAAGTACCCAAACTTAATGCATGGATACACGATTCTTTTATACATGAATATTAACAGAACAAATCAATAAGAGTTATTAAGATGAATCATTGTCGATTTTATGACATTTGAATTTAGTTTTAATGTACTTTAATTTTTAGTAAATTTCGTAATTGCCTTTTTATGAAAAATAAATGCTTTTTTTTGCCTTTTTCAGATTTTAAGTGCTATTTTTATTATTTATATTGCCTTAAAATCCGAACCCTACTGATAATAATTGTTATTACTATTCACAAAATCATAAGATTCATACGCCATCGACATGATTGAAATGAAAAGAAGGCAAGACATAGCTAATAAGTTGATATTTGATGATATCGTGATAATAATCGTATTTTCTTATCACCTCCACATTATATTAATCGATCTGTAAAGTTACAGACCCAAATCCGATCTGTAGTTTACAGGTTCAGTAGCCGTTATTTTACAGAGCCGGTAACACTATTGGGCGTTCAAGAAACACCCACTTTTATTTACAGAGCCGTTAGTGCGTTAACGGCTCTGTAACTCCTTACTGGACGTTTATGCAATCCAGCCTTAGAAATATTTATTTATTTATTTTCGATAAAGATATGGATGTATTTTGCTGTTTATCTAATCATAACGTATTTAAATACAACTGATAACTTACCAGGGATGAATTTGAGGGGAGGTCGACGTAGCTGTCACCCCTCCCTCTTGGACATTTTTTTTAATTCCTCCCTCAGCCTAATAGTATGTACCAATGTACCAGATGAATTTTAAACATAACCAATTTTTAATTTTGGAATTACCTTCGGGTCAGATACTCTTGGTGAGTGTATTGAAAATGGCGACTATTATTGTTCTTTATAATATTACCTTATTTCGTTCAGAATATTGTCTTATTGAAGAAATTATTTATCGTTTTTTTTAAAATTATACACAAACTACAAGAGTATCTGACCCGAGAAGCGAAGAATATCCGTCGTGCGAAGTAGGTATGTCCGGCTTTTTTCGTTCAAGTTCATTAGAAAATAAACTTAAAAGTTCTATTCTCATAGAACTCCAAAGAAATAAAATCAGTATACACATGAATTCATTGAAATATTATAAATTTTTATAATAAAACTACAAATACCTTTTCATTTTCACTTTCTATTCTTTCACAGTTTTCTCAATCAAATTCGTTGTTGATTTTTTCTAATATCATTATTTGATTTACTATTATGTACCTAATTACTAATTACCACTAAATCATAATAAAAAAATGTATCAATATTTTTTGTTTGAACTTGAAGCAAATGAACTTCCAAATAAAGTTAAAGTCCATAAAAAATATGAACTAAATTTAATTTATATAAATTTAAACTCAATTCAATTTCTTTCATAAGATATGAACTTTGAACTTTTGAGCTCGTTCATTCTAAGGTCAGCGTAACCAATGGTGTAACAAGGAATTTTTCAAAGGTGGTGTCCGCCTATAAATTTCTACTATAACTATTTAAATATAAAATTATATTCAATGTTAATGAACACTTAACAAGAATTCATTGTATAGAATTTTCATGTAACAAAATTTAACTGCCTCTTCTCTGAGTTAACATTTATAACGTTGTTCGTAGTACATAAATAAAATTTTGCATCGCATATACGACAATATTTTAAAGCATGTTTTAAGTTTCTCTAAAAATTAAAAAGGATTTTTCAGCATGAATATGTTATAGTTAATTTTAAAATAAATGTTCAATTTACGATCGATAACGATAATTTAATTAGAATACTTATTGATTTGCATAGATATTATCTTGTTTCTTAATTTCTACTATATCATAATAAATTATTGCCAATAATTATAATTTGTAATGGATGTTCTAACTCCTATTGATAACCTAATTTTAAATATTTCATAAAATAGTAAGCAATGTATTATGTATATTTACCATGATATATTTCTGAATTAATAGAGATTATAATTTATTGTATAGTTAAAACGATTTATTTTTTTCAATGATCATTGAAATTTCCATAAACACCCCCCTTGGTTGTGCCACTGTACGAAACATCATTGTACACATTGGAATTTTGTTTAAAACAATATTTTAACGGTAACATTGCAATATGATTTTAATTTCAACGAAAAACGCGTAAAGGCGTCTGGAAAAATTACCGTTCATGAACGGTAAACGTTGTTCCGCGATACCCAGAGAGGCGAACGCGTCTCGAAGCGTGTTCGCGTAATATTTCGCGTGTTCGTCGGCATGGTACCGTTGGACGAAGGCAACGGCCGCCGCGAACACATCTCTCACGGGTTTCAATCGATTTCCGTCCAATTCCAAAAAATCGTTGACGAGCGACTGTACGCCCGCGCGTTCGTAGTCGTAAAGCTTGAAGTGATCTGCAGTCGCCATTTGCGCGGTCACCACGTCCATCAGCCCGGAATACGCCATGGTAGTGATCCATTTCAGAACGTAATAGGAATAATCGAAACCGTCTTGCAGGTGGAAAACTTGATTCTCGAAATGGTCGCGAAGTTCGGCCAGCGTCATTTCCACGTGGCCCCAATGCGATTTGAATTCCGCCTCGGGAAATTCGGCCAACAGTCGTCGCACCGCGTCGTCCACGTCGTTGAATTTCTTTTGGCACGCGAAAACCTGTGATAACTGTGGAAACCGTTTCGGGTCTTCTTCGACGCGGTGTTTAATGTCTAACATCGATGACGCTTTACACGGAGTTTGCGGGTCGTCAGACGAATTTTCCTGCGGTTTGTCCGGCAAAAGAAACGTCGACGACGGTCTGACCGCGCAACGAATGTGACGATTCTCTTCGAAAGCGGATCGCATGACGTACGCGAACTCGATTAAAGTGCGCAGACGGTTTCGGTCGTCCAAAGACGTCTTGACGACGTGCGATTCGTTCTGAATCAGCGTCAGCACCCAAACGTTCCAACTGATGTCTTCGTCGTCCATGAAGTTTGCCATCGTGTTACCGATTTCGACCGTTATCTCGCGATACGTATCGGTGAACCGTTCGAAAAACCCGGCATCGTAGATACGATTTGCGATTCGCACCAAATCGCCGATTTTCGCGTGTATCGCTGTCAGTTTATCGCACAACGGTTTCTGACGAAGACTGTCCTGGTAATCGATGTATAAATGTTGATAGTCCACGGCGAATTCGTTTGGCCAACTGTCCGCGTAGTAGTCACTTCGTTCCAGAAACACGTTCAATATGGCCGGATGTAACCTGCCGCAGATCACCGTCCCGGACAAAGAGCTCAGAAACGACTGAAGGTCGGTCCCGACGAAACGAGGCGATTTCGACAGGCTTAAAGTTTCGATATAGGTATTTATGCGATCTACGTTGTCACCGGTCGACGACATCAACGAGCACGCGTACAACAGACCGATTTTAATCGACGTCATCTCGTTCAGCAAATAAGTCGGTTGACCGGCGGCTTTGAAAATTCCAATGTATTTTTCTACCACGTCGAACAACATTTCGTTGCACATTTCCCGTTTGTCCCTGCCCGAGACGTCTTTCACGATCTTTATCAACGTACTCCACTCGTATCCTTTGATTATGCTGATTATTTTATCCAGCATTGATTTTTCAAACATTATTACGTGTTTAACGCTGGTATTTTTGATAATTTGACTATTGTAAAGTTTTCTCAAGTTACGTTCCGAGCCGTTTTTCAACTTGATTAACACTTCGTTCGAAGAGAGTTGATCGCAAATAAACGTGGCTAATTGTTGAAAACTAGAACGGGGATTAAAAACGAACCTCTTTTCCTCATTTTTTTCCACCAAACTAGGATACGTTATTGAATTCACTAAATCGCTTATTTCCTGTAGATATTGACGGTCTACGAAATCTTGCATACTTGCAATCCTATCTTCAACGTTCTGTTGAAAATTCGCTAATCCCTCGGGCCGATAGCAATTCTTGATCATAAACTGTTCTAGACGACTTTGCACTTGATAATTCGTGATGGATATACCGTCTAAAATGCGCAATTTAAATTTAAATTTTTTTGTATCTTTGTTATTATTGTGCCGATCTTTATACATGTACATGTACCACGATAATAATATTTTCGATATATTATGATTTTTAGATACGACGTGTTTTGTTGATTTCATTAAACCCACTAATGTCAGTATCATTGGTGAGAAATGTTCGAAAACTTGATTCGATACGATTTGATAATTTTCGAAATATTTGTTTATTACATTTAGTTTTTCGTCTTCGCTGTCCATTTGGTTTATTGTAGTATTCAAAACGAATCGCTTAAAAACGCTATCAATAAGTTTAACGTAAAAGTAATTGATGTCACTATACTCACAGGACGCGACGATATTTATCAACTGTGATACTTCCAATATGTTTCCTTCTGTAATCGCCCATGAGTCAGTCGATCCGTCGGAATCGGACTCGGTAAAGTAATCCTCCATTGATTGTTCTTTGTCACCGATAAATACTTTTCTCGATATAACTTTGGAATTTTGCCGAAGCGACTTCAGAAAATCCCGTAATTCTGATACTTCGTATTCGTTATCGTGGACGAAGTTTCTTTTAGAACCACTTGTTTGCGAGCGGTTATCCGAAATATCGTCAATTGTATTGGCATTTCCGAGGAACCGAGGTACAACGGTAAAGAATAGTAAAATGGAAACTTGAACCGCGGACGAATTATTCTTCATTGTTAATAAGAGCACATAATATAAGGATGAAAAATTTTGAATGCTCAATATTCCGAAGTAGATGATAATGAGTTGGATTTTTTTTTTTTTTTTGAATAAACGTGCTGTATTCTCATTGGTTGTGTTCGTTTGATTTCCACGCATGTTCTGTGTGTGAATAAATGATTTTACAGATATGAGACCCACATTATAAGTTTACATTTTAATATTTAATAATCTTGTATGATTCTTAGAAATAACGATTTGAAATTCGTCATCGTTATTTTTTAGTTGATTTTTGACGACATACCGAAATCAATGATTACCAGTACCTATAAACATAAGCGTGTTCGAAAAATACCCAGACTAAAATTTATAAAAAAAAATTTTTAATGTTATCGTTAATATTGTTACACCAAAGTTCACTAGAGATAATTTCCAGTATTTAAGTGTGTTCCCGAAGATCTTGTTGTTGTTGAAAATACCTTTGTATATCCTCCAAAGTTATAACCTTTTGTTGTTCTTCTGTCGTTTTTAACGAGGTGAATTTGCAATCTACCATTGCAATGATTGGATTTAATTATGAGATCTTTTCCATAAACCCATATATCATCAACCGTAATAGTTGATTTTATAAAACTTAGATCGGTAAACTCTTTTTTTTTTAGGTCATTAATAAATATAAAATCAGAATTATTTGATGTTCATATCTTTTCTCACAATGATTTTTGTTCGACTTGAGATTTAATGAACGTTTAATTTAACCTAAGTACATCAACAAAATAATTAGGGTGGCCAGTAAACTGCTAAGGGTGGTCCGGCCACCCCTTAGCTACGTGCCTGAGTGTTTGGTAAAAGGTAGATGCATATTCACATACGTAAAAAAAAAATTTAATATAACGATCTCGGTAAGTTATACTTTACAGATAACATTCAATTGCCATCGGGTTTCATTTCTGGTTCTAATGGTCCACTTCAAAGGCCCTATAAAATAAATTTGATCAGCAATCGTCTTATAATCCATCTGGTCGTTTTGACTCTGAGGTCTATTTACACATAACCCGTGTCCGTTCAGTGACGTTTCGACCTACCACGGTATTAGAGGCGTCCCTGATTCTATTTTCAGGGATATTTAAATATTTTAGATTCTGGAAGAAGTTAGTGCTTTTACAATGATGTCTATTCATTATTTCATATTTTTATATAGAAACACTTATTTTTTCATCAAATATCCCCCTATTGTAAAAATAATCCCTGAAAAAAGTTGTTTATACTTAACACGATGGGTATTATTCACACCTCGGGTGTAAAGCTCTTCTTCATAAAACGATTCTGAGTAAAAGCTTGAAATACTAAATAATAATAAAATAATAATTATTGGCGATAAAGATAAATTCAACAAAATGTTATTTAATAATGTTGAGTATTCGATATGTGTGTGTGCGTGCATGTGTGTGTGTGTATGAGGTAATAAATATTTTAATAAAAATTAAATATGCAATAAAAATCTATTTTTATAAATTAATAAATCGTCAACTTCTCAGTAATTATTTTAATTGGCATTGTGGTCTTTTAATGGGAATCCCTAGGTTTATTAACTAATTCCCTATGTTTTTGTTTTATGTAAATAATTTTAAAACATTTTTATAAGGTTAAACTTAATATCAATATTACTTTTCTTCCTATAATGGGTCTTTAACCATTTATACACAATAAATAAATAAATATTTCTATACATAAAAAACTATAGTCTATATTTAACAAATTCCACCACAAAATTGACCTAGTTCTTCAGATTTTTCACTTAAATCACTTTTTTTTTCAAAATTATTAGGGTATTCCAATTGCACGGTGACTGGACCATCATTCACAATTTCAACTTCCATTTGTTTTCCAAATGCTCCATCTAAATTAAATTTATCATTATTAATACAGTATATACAACATTCTTACAAATATAAATTTTATTTTATTTATTAACTAACTAGTTTAACAAGCTTCTCCTGGGAGGTATTTATAAAAAAAAATTAGGTGGAAAATACTATTTTTTTATATTATTCATTTATTATTTATTAGTTTATAGAGTATCTCTAATTTATGTAATATCACTGTATATATTTCTATTAAGGTTATAATACTTCTTTGTAAACAATATTTTTTATTCTTTGGTGAGGCGCATACACATAGGTTTTTAGCTGAGCTACCAATTGGAGAAGCTATGCAGTTATTTATTTTAATTGATAACTAATTTATAATAATAAATAACAATTGGTATTTTTCAGTATTTTACATTATGCAAATAATTAATAATTTTGATAACATAGAAAGAGTATTCCAGAAATTTAAAATAAATTCTCTGCAGACTTAACATTGCATACTTGTTAATCTATAAAAAAAGAAAGGTAAATTTTTGAATTTACTGCAATTTACCATGAAGCTAATAAATTTGATAAAAAGAAAACCTTTTCTTCACAAAATAGTTATTTTTTTTATTTCATTCTATTTTTCTGACACAACTTTCAATAAATTAATTTATTGACTTCAGTATTCAAAGTGTCTTCTTTATACTTCACCGATCATTTTAAATTTGACAAGAAAATATGATACCATGCAATGAAACCATTACAATTTATATAAAATCTTAATTTAAGTATTAAATATAATTTAAAATATACCTTTTATTTTACTGACATCGTAGTGTTTACGCAAAGTTTCCAAAAAGTACTGATAATTTTGCAAAGCAAGATTTCCAGGCATGGCTGTATGAAAATCTAATTTGTTTCCTTTAAGCTTATAACACAGTGTAAACTGACTAATTGAAAGTATTTCATAATTCATGTCGGTTACACTACAATGCCACTTCTTTTCACAGTGATCAAAAAGACGCAATTTCAGTATCTTTTGCACCCTGTAATAATACTTATATTATATTTAGGTATGGACGAATACAATCTTATTATTTCATTAGCATTCATTCAATTATATTTATATAATAATATTAGTTATTCAAAAGCAATACTCTTATGTTAATAACATAAGAAAAATATTTTTAACACCAATAAAAGAACCTCTTTTCTACAACTCTATCTTAAACAAATATTGAATTTAATATTCGGTGCAAAGCGAAGAAGCTAGAGTTTTTACAATGTTTATTTTATTCTTTTTTTTTTGTGATCAAGACTTTTGGACAAATAGATCCTTACAAAAAAGTGTATATAGAAAGAAAAAAAAATCATCATTGTAAAAACACTAGTTTCTTCACTTCGTTCAAAATCTAAGATTTAATTTTGTGCCTTTTAATTGAATGCTCCTTAAAAATGTTACTTAAAACATTAGTAAATAAGTCATTAATTATCTTACATAGCATCAATATCTTTTTTTTCATCATTTCTCTGCAAACCAACCAATAAGCATAAACCTTTAGTGATTGAATTTATTTCATGTCCATTCACTAGAAAATAAAAAAAATATACAAATTTATAATTATATATGCATAAAATATAAAATAAATTACTTAATTAATCAATAACATTATGAATTATAAAATAAATTGTGATGGATTATATATATTTATTTAATGAAATACAAATAAGAACCTCTCAGATTGAATCTATGTATTCTAATTTAGATATACTTTAATACTTAATTATTGAATTACTATAATGAAAATATGAATTTTAATGGTAATGAACTCAAACTTTAGTGAATAGACAGATATGTTTAATTATTAAAATCTGCTGTATATGGTGTAACAGACACAAAGTGTGGTAATTGATATTGTTTTTATTTAAAGTTTATCACATTAATCATTTTAGGTACTAGAATCAAATTACTATTGAGCATTTTAACACCTATTTATAAATATTCTCAAAATTTCAAATCAATGTGTTTGTAAAACAATATTTTTAACATTTAACTAACAATAGAATATTTAGTACTATACAACAGGGGTGGCCAACCGGTCGATCGCGGGATGAATTCGAGTCGATCGCGACACCCTTACGCATTTTCTTGAATTTTTAAATTTTTTCAGAAAACAAATGAAATAAAAATAGTAGTATAGTT
>JAIPRM010003908.1:0-24504 GCA_025469315.1 Stegophylla sp. TES_Ste_2020 | reverse complement strand
TTCAGCACTTCGTAAAACCTCTATATGAATAAAAAATAAAAAGTTTTATCTGTTTGTACGGGCTAATTTTTGAAACGGATTAATCGATCTTGGCGGTATTTAGACGGGACGGTAAAGTACTTTGGTATCCATGACAACACTTAGATCTAAATAAACAAAAATGTAGTTTATTCTGTTTATATGGGCATATATAAACGGACATTTTTTTGGGCAACGAAGTGCACAGGTACAGCTAGTATATATATGTATATACATAAATATTTCGGAAAATTTTTAGATAATTTCGAATGAATATCTCTCAAAAGGACAATCTAGAAGCAAATTATGATCAAAAAGTTGCTGATCGTGTTTTTCGGTCATATATTTCCACACAAAATTTTTTTAAAGATAAAATAAAAAATAATAAACATCATTGTAAAAGCACTAGCTTCTTCGCTCCACTTGTTATAATAGGTATAATTTAAAGTAGACATTATGAACTTTATTTTGTATTATTTAAAGTATCAATATGTAAAATATAATATGTAAATGTCACAACACTTCTGTGCCACAGTAAAACAATTTGAATTATATATTTTATATTCATCATAATTAAATTTTACTAATTTAAACTTTAAGTTTGGTAAAACATTTTCAAAAAATCGAATTTCAACGGGATTGGGATATGTAACAAAAAAATTTTTTCGTGGTTACCAATTGTAACATAATATTTAACATAAAATTTAAGTCAGCACCATTTCCAGTGCGAAACTAAATAAATTAATAAGTGTACAGTGATGAACTAATGTGTAATTTGATATTATAATTTTGTTCTTAACAGATAAGTGTTGGACGTATACATACGTTGATAACAACCGACGATGAAGTGGATTGTGTTGAAAAAGTGTACGAAAATAAAACTATACACGAGGGTGTAGTAATATTTCTTGTCGTATTGGATGATGAAGATTTCACTAAAACAGTCGGATCATATATAGACTTTTTTAAAACCTATCCTCAGGATCTCAAAATTGTTGTAATTAGTGTTGGCAAGAAGACAAATACAGAGGTTGCTTATATGTTATCTCCGGGTAAACTTGTAGGAGATATAACGTACCCTTTTGTTACCGCTATGATAGATTTAATGGTGCTAAATGAAAGATTAGAGGATTTCGATCGAGGAGAATTACGAATTCTATTAGATCGTATCTATGCTAGAATAAACTGTGCTTTTGTTCAGCATCGTACCACTTTCCTGTGTGATCTGATAAAGAGGATGGACAGGAGATGGAATGGGAAGAAAGTAATCGATCAGAATATAAGGGATGCGATAATGGGAACAAAAGAAAACGTAAACACGATAAATGGTTTGCCAGTTGATCCGGTATGGCAACTGCCCGACGCTACAGTCCAGTCCTTGTTCGACCATGGATTAAGAAGAATACCAGACGATAAAATAAACGAGCATATAACCGATGCGATAACGGTAACGGGAGAAAACGTAAACAGGACACCTGGTTTGCCACTTGATCCGGTATTGCAACTGCCCGACGCTACAGTCTCGTCCTTGTTCGATCATGGATTTAAAAGAATACGAGAAGAAAATCTGAGTGATCTCGAAAATTATCAACCACCGAATAAGAGGGCATAATAATACCCCCGGGAATAAAGCCTCATTCGAACGGGATGTACGCTGCAATGACGAAACCTTTGTTCTTTTAAAATATTTTTGTTTGTAAATGATTATAAAAATGCTTTAATTTTCTTTGTTCGTAAATTGTATACAAAATATGAATACTATAATATAAAATTTTAAAATATATAAGGGTTTTATGAGCAATTTCAAATATTACTCTAAAAACAAATTTAAGTATACGTTATAAAAGTCGGACATATTTGGATATTTTGGTCCCCTGAGGTAGAAATTTTGAAGAAACGATAAATATATAAAAAATGAATAAATGAATAAATATAATAAATAATAAAATATTGATGAATAAATAAATTGTAAATTAATGAATAATTAATAATAACTTATTAATTTTAAAAAAACGATAAATTAATAATTCGTTTCTTTGCTAGGTCAAACAATTCTGAGCTGAGGTTCAGTTTATTCAAATTTTCTTATAAAGACAAAAAAAACTATTTTATTAATCCAATTTTATATTCTACTATTATCAACAGGAAAATAAATTTCACATAGGTATTAAAAAAATTAATAAAAATAAATAACTAATTATTATTTTTTTCATAACTGTCTATGTATATTTAATTTTTATAATATTTAGATAAGAAAAAAATTTTTTATGGTTTTCATGTCAAACTCGAGAACGAAATCTGCATAATATGTATGTTTTTACACAAGAATTTCTGGCAATAATAATACGGTAGAGAAATAACATATTTAAAAGTATGTGAATTTTCATTTAAATCATGTAAAATATTATAAAGAAGCCGGACATACTTTGCACGATGGGTGTTCTTCGCACGTCGGAAGGGTTTCTCATGACGGGTGTATTGAATTTAAAAGAAATGATAAATCATTTCTTCAACTAAACGATTCTGTACGAAGAAAGTTAATAAAAATAAAAATAAATGAGAAGAAAAATGTTAGAAAAATGTCCAACATTTTTTTTTCACATTTTCAAAATCTTCTTGCGCCAAAATCATTTTTATATTATTTTCTGTCTATGTTTAAATTTTCATAAAGTTTGGATCAAAAAATGATGGTTTCCGAGTCCTTTTTGTCAAATTTTGGGTAGTTTTTTCCAAAAAGAAAAAAAAAATTGAAGAATTGAGAAATTCAAACAATGACAGAAAACAAAAATAAAAATAAACATCATTGTAAAAACACTAGTTTCTTCACTTCGTTCAGAATCTAAAATTATTACACTTTAGTGCAACAACCAATTAAATCCGATAAGTATTATTACAATTAATACAATTATTATTAGAAAATAATATTTTGGATCTGTAAACAAGATAAATACATATATCAAGTATATGTGAGTTTAATTTTTATAGTTAGTATAAAAATATAGAATGAAAATAAAATCCGACAAATCTAGTTTTAACTAGTGAAAAACTAGTTTCCACCAATCACCTTAGTCAATAATTCTGTGTTTAACTTGTTAAAACTAGAATTAACTAAGACTATCACCGTTAAAACTAGTTACAACATTTTTTTTGTTCAGTTAGAATAGTTAGATGTTAGAACTAGATGTGTCTGAAAAATATTGGTAAAAACTAGAATTATTATCTAATGAAAATCTTAATTATTTTGAATCTTAGTTGTAAAAAAAAAAACTAGGGAAAAGTAGACATTAAATACCAATTACTAAATATAAGTAGATATAAGGATAGTTATTATATTAATTATATTAATTCATTTATTATAATGTGAGTATTATTTATTTTGACAGGACAAACTTGGCATTTAGACTTGCATGATTTTTTTTTTTTTTTTATTCACATAAAAAGCGATTTGTCCCGTTAGATTTTTTTTGTATATTCAATAATTATTTTGCATAATATTTATAGATCACAACTTTGTGACTGACTCATTTAAACCTGCTGTTAATTGTACAAGGTAGTTTTAAATAGTTATCAACCAGAATCGACTAAAGGGATTTGTAGTTCTGTGTAGGATTTCAGGTTTCAACGCTAACACACACACAGGGGCGTGACGAACGCTGATTTGAGAGGCAATTGCCTCTGAGAATTCTGGAACGTTTGGGGGTATATATTATATTTTGTAAGACGCACTAGGTGTACAGCAACAAATAATTAGCTAGGTACACGAAATAGGTATATTAATAGGAACTACCAACTGTTGATTGATATAAATATGTATAACACTGCAAGCGCATGCACAAATCTGCATCAACGCTTAAAAACGAAACGATTAAAACAATTAGGTTAAATTTTATTTAATTTTAAATTTAAATGTGATAATACTCGTTTAGTTAAAGATACTCATGTTTAATTACTCAATTATGTTTTTATTATTATGAAAAAAAAGAAAAAATTGTATAACAGGAAACCGCATCTACATATTGTTTTAAATAAACTGTTTCTAAATATTTGAAAAAATTGGAGTTGTTTTTTTTTTGCGATCTTCTAGGTTTTTTGATGAGTCACAAAAAATTTTGGCCTCTGAATAATATTGAGTTCGTCACGCCACTACACACACACACACAGATAAATATATATATGGAATTTTTCGTTTGAGCATACCCTCCCCCCCTCCTTCCGATTGATTTAAGTAATGGTCAACGATTTCTTGGTGTTTTGTGAAGCAATTTATCGAAAATATTTAAAACAAATCGTATAAACTGCGTAGTACATACGCACATGGAAATTTATTTTATGTGCAACATTTTTTTTAATAACGGGTAAAAAAAAATTAAAATACGTTTTCACGTGTTGCACGAACAATTAGTCAAAAAAAAAAAAAAAAAATTGACGTGAACCTTACTGCGAAACTAGATAATTGCGTTATTTACGAAACTAACACGATATCGTAAATTTGCATGTACATCGAAATTACAGAACGAATATTTACGTAAATTCGTACAGCGATATATTATAATTGAATTTCGATTTTAGTTGAATCTTTGGTATCATTAAGCATCGTTGCTTCTGACACGCGTTCAAAAAAGCCGGACATACTTCGCACGATGGGTGTACTTCGCACGACTGGTGGTATTCTCTTGACGGGCGCGTTAAGTTTCAAAAGAAACGATAAATCATTTCTTCAGTAAAACGATTCTGAACGAAGGAAGTTAATAATATAAGAAAAAAAAAAAAAATGTTCGAAAAATGTCCAAAATTTTTTTTCACGTTTTCAAAATTTTCTTGCGCCAAAATCTTTCTTATATTATTTTTTATCTTTGTTTAAATTTTCATATAGTTCAGATCAAAAAATGATGGTTTTCGAGTCGTTTTTGTCAAATTTTGGGTAGTTTTTTCCAAAAAGAACATTAAAGAATTTAAAAATTCAAAAAGTAACCTCTCTAAAGTACAATTTAGAGGCGAATCGGGTTTCAAAAAGTTATTGATCGATACTTTTGAACAAGTATTTCTATACGAAAAGTTGTACACAGCAAAAAAAAAAAAAATAAATAAATAATAAACATCATTGTAAAAACACTAGCTTCTTCATTTCGTTCAGAATCTAAAAAACGATCAATATTATAGTTCCCTTTATTTATATACTATGTTGTACAAAAACTTACAGTACAATGTATAAACAATTATATTATAAACAATAATATATTAATTGTATAACATAAAATATACCAATTCAAACGTACACTGATAATTAGGGCGAGACCATATTAAAAAAAAAAATTAAATACAGGACAAAAATATTTTTCATAATATTTTTGAATAAATAGGTGTTTATTGCATATACATATATATATATATATATATTTATGTTTTTGATTCGTGAAAAAGTATAATTTTTAAACTACCTATTATAGATTAAATTTAAACACATTGAAAAACATAAAATAACATAATGAAACTAAATCGATATACTTTTTAAACTTTTTACAAATCCTTTATTCGTGTATATTGTATGCTTTACTTTCTCAAAAAAAATCTTGTAAATTCATTTTACTATTATAATTTATTTAATGGTATCCACAAGATTTCTAGTTTTATTTTATTCGATAATTTCATTTCAAAAATTTTAAATCAACAGTAAGTCAAAAAACGGGATTAATATGGGACAGACTTGAAATTACGGGACAAAAAACGTCGCGAGAGAAGTTCATCAGGACAACAGGACGTAGAGCCGAAACAAAGGACAATCCTGTATATAAAACAGGACGTCACCCTACGTCACTGGAGGAGCAATAAGGATGAAACATTTGGATGGCTTACATGTCAATTTGTTGAATTTAATAGGCCTAAGGGCATTGACATTAACATTGTAAAATTTTCAAAAAACCCGGCGGGTTTTGAATGATTTTTAGGGGGTTTAGCACCCCCTAAAAATTTTGCCTATTACTGTGCGCTAATTAACCAGTTGCGATGCATTACGCGGAATAATAAAAGTATAATAACGGTAGGCAACAAGCGGACTGTGCGGGAAAGAATTATAGACAATAGGTTTTCGTGACCACGTGTATAAAATAACGTTGCGCGTCAACAATTATTTCGTTGTATTGTATTCACTTCTGTCATCTGTGCCCCCATAGGTAAAACACATGCACATATTTTTAATAATATACTCATTTAATAGAATTATTGAAAATTATTTTTTTGGAAATTATTACACTCTGTAGTCTGTACACTGAGAGATAAGAAATAATTATTTTTAAATTCTGAGCGAAGCACAAGATGCTGCTTTTGGGGTTGTTTTACAGTGATTATTTAGTTTTTTTTTGTTTCACTGGAAACATTTTTTTTTTTTATTTCTTTAAATATGCTCGTCAAAAAGTTATATTAGCTACAGCATTTTTTTTCTGTCGGAAATCAATGATCCACTCATCTCTAATCACTCAAATAATACTTTAGAGTGAATTTTTCAAATAACGAGGAAAATATGCAGTATAAACGATAATAAATACATTAAAATAATATGTCGCTAACGAGATTTTCATAAATAAGAGGTTTTCGTTTAAAATTCATAATCGATTCAATACAAATTTCATTAAAATATTTCAGTAATCGTTGAAATATGACAACAGTAGTGAATTTGCTTTGTAAATATTATTTATGTCAAAACATTATAAAAGTGTAGGTAGGTTGTGTGAATCATAATATCGTTTTTTAGATTCTGAACGAAGTGAAGAAGCTAGTGTTTTCACAATGATGTTTATTTATTTTATTTTTTTTTTCTGTGTACAACTTTTCGTATGGAAATACTTGTCCAAAAGTTTCGATCAATAATTTTTTGAAACCGGATTTGCCTCTAGATTGTACTTTAAAGTGTTCATTTTTTTGAATTTCTCAATTCTTCATTTTGTTTTTTTTTTGAAAAAAACTACCCAAAATTTGACAAAAACGACTCGGAAACCATCATTTTTTGATCCGAACTATATGAAAATTTAAACATAGATAGAAAATCATATAAGAAAGAATTTGGCGCAAGAAAATTTTGAAAATGTAAAAAAAAATTTTTTGAACATTTTTCTAACATTTTTTTTTCTCATTTATTTTTTATATTATTAACTTCCCTCGTTCAGAATCATTTTATTGAAGAAATGATTCATCGTTTCTTTAAAATTAAATACACACCCGTCAAGAGAATCCCACCCGTAGTGCAAAGAACACCCATCGTGTGAAGTATGTCCGGTTTTTTTTCTTATTCATTTAATTTGTGGCGTTACATAACAAATGTAAATACGAAATTCGTTTAAGCGTTCTCAAACATCATTTTTAGATTTTGAGCAAAATGAAGAAAATATAGTGTTCTTACAATGACGTTTGTCTATAATTTTTGATTTACTGTGAACACTAATTCTCTATACAATATCCAAAATTTGGCAATAACGCCTTTAAAACTATTTTTTTCTTTTTAATGTAATATTAAACAGTCCGAGGAGTAAAAAGTTAACTGTTTTTGTAGTAATAATAATAATAATAATAATATTCATGTTTATGAAGCAAAAATGTTTGTGAAAAAACTTAAACTGCCATGATAAAGAGTTATTGTTCTATTAAAAAAAGTGATTTATCGTTTTTTCAAAATTTAACAAATCCCACCCGATGACCTAAGCCTAGTTGCAAATTATATCCTTTTTTTTTTTTTTTAATTATAATAAAAATCATGAAAAATACAATGATATAAAAATGAATATTTATATAAGGAATATTCAAATAGTTTTAAATTCAAAATTTGCTAAATTTTTGTAATCAAGATTATTATAATATAGTGTGTAGGGCTGTAGGCCACTTTCACCTGTGTGACACCTGCGAGTGTAGTGTCAGCTACATAAGCAATTATTAGTTTTATAGATATATTTTTTTTATTAGTATCTCCTTTGTCATGAAAACATCAAAACAATTGTATTATAGGTTAACAGCACCGTGGCAAAAGTTAATACAAAACAACAGTTAATACACACATTTAAACAACATAGTATACATACAAATATATTTATGATAATTAAATGAAACTTCTAAATATATTATAATATAAGAATATTACTCTTAAACCTTGGTTGGATTAATGATTTTTTTTTCCTGTGACAATTGTCAATTAAATATAATTAATCACCAACTTCAATAATAAATCGAATCTGGTCGAAAAATGATACCTAAAAAATGGTGAAATATCATTATATGGATTTTTCTCGATTTTCGACCCTGTGGTGTATAATAGTCTTCCGAGAAAAATTTCATTATTGATATGTTTTGATCCTCTAACATAATTAAACCAAGTAAAACCGTTTCGACCGGTAAAATTTCACCAATAGGTATATTTTACCCTCTTTAAAATTTCTCTGGGAGTATTTACCCCCAGTGAAATATTTTTTATATAATTTTACATGAACTAAAATATGTTTTGATCAAAAGAAAAAAAGTAAAGGGAAAAAATGTCGTGGTTTAACAGCTGATCTATAATTTAATTAAAATAGTTTAAAATTTGCAAATGCTATTGCTACAATAATTAATTTTACAAAGTTTAAATTTAAATTATATTTTCCAAAATATATATATGTATAGAAAAAATGACATAGACTTGCTCGCTGCAGCTCGATTGACGAAAGACAGAAAAAGAGTGGCTACTCAATGGGACTGGTGGTTTTAAATATAATAATAATAATAATGTCTTTATTTTGCAACAAAATAACATATACATATCTGCAAACTATAAAATATGTAATCGGCAAAAACCCAACCAAAAAGCAAGCTTGTAAACGGTTGGGTTGAGTTCAATCTCTAGAAATATTACTAAAATATTACTACCATAATTAATTAAATGAATAAATTATCGTAATTACAAAACATTCTTAATATAAATTACTAAACAAAATAGATAGACAAAAGAAAAAAGAAAGATAAATTAATAGTAATGAAAACAATTATAGAACAATGCAACAA
Organism: Stegophylla sp. TES_Ste_2020; assembly: GCA_025469315.1. Taxonomy (NCBI): domain Eukaryota; kingdom Metazoa; phylum Arthropoda; class Insecta; order Hemiptera; family Aphididae; genus Stegophylla; species Stegophylla sp. TES_Ste_2020. The sequence goes on along the minus strand of JAIPRM010003908.1, from coordinate 15,465 downwards.
AACCAAGAGTAATAAAAGGTATTATATTTTAATAAATTGTACAATTAATATTTTTTTGAATCTCTTATAACTAGTAAAATTATCGGTTTGGTTAGGTTTTTTGACCCATAAACTGTATTACAATTTGGAACATTTAAGTTACACTTTCGTTTTGATCTAGTACTATAATTATGCATTATAATATAATCATTAAGATTAACTTTGTACATATATACCAAGTTAGAACGTACAAAAATATCTTGTAAATTAGAAACATTAAGTTCTTTATAAATTAAATTTGTAGGATAGAAATATGGCTTGTATAAAAATATTTTAATTATGTAATTAATAGTCACACACTTAATATATTAATATGAAATGTATAAGCACTCCCTCACACTATCAAACCATAAGTAAAAATAGATTGTGCTAAAGCAAGATATATTATTCTATTATCTAACATATTGCGGAAAATTTTAAATTTATAAAATAGTTTTCTCATCAATTTATTTACATAGAGAATATGTTCATTATAATATTTAAGTCTATAATCAAAAATAATACCCAGATATTTAATACTATCAACTAGTTTTATCATAGTATATTAGTCAGAGGTTTATACTTAAAACTGGGTTATAAAAAAAAAAAAAAGCATCTGTTCTCTGCAACACGGTTTTTCGAGACACATTTTTTTTTAGGCTCACAATTGTCTTAATTTTCGGAATCTATATCGTTCGAATAAATAATAGATAAAAAAAAAAAAAAAAATTGAAACGAACGACCCCATAAACGAGTATACGCGTTTTTTCAAATCTATTGTTATTATTATTATTAGCACTAACTACAATAATACTTTACCGAAATGATCTACCGTATAATTTTACGTTTAACAGATATGTGTTTTATCATAATAATATAACAACAATAGTATTTTGTGTGAGTAATTGTCTGAAACATTTAAAAAGCCACGTTCCGTCGTCGTCGTAGGCAAAACCATTTTTCTACGATATCGATTTAAGTAACAATCTGTAGAGCACGAGTCACTTCAAAATGCAGACGAAGACTTTATTGGCCGTGATGATATTCTTCACTGTGCAGTGCATCGAAGTGAGTATCCATTTCTTTTAAAATTTCTGTAAAATTATACTTTTAAATGGCCATTATTACCAGTGTTGAGCACACACAATAAAATAATTTTAACTAGATAATTATTATTCATACCGATATTATTTATCCTTTCTAGATCAATTTAAAAGAAAATGATTATTTGATTTACCATCTATGATAAAAAAAAAAAATAAAAAAAAAATCGCATCGTCTTAACTAAATCTTCTAAATAAATACAACATGTAAAATTCATTTTTTTTTTTTTTCATTTATTGATAAATAAAAAATGTGAACTACTAAATAGAAAGAAATAATAACAATATTTAGAATTTTACAAATGAAATCGTGTCGTAATCATATTTACATTAGATATTATTGAAATAAATATGATATTCAAATATATATATATAAAATATGTTTTGTTAAGTTATACTCACGTATATTATAACGATTAAATTAAATTGCAAAAGAAAATGATCATGTGGTTAATTTTGGTTTTGATTTTTTTTGTTATTTCTTAATTAATATTTGTTGTTAATCACCATAAAAAATAAATTAAATAAAAATATGTTCTTACCATCATGTGGGGGGGGGGGGTACTTTCCAAGAGGATTTTCCGAAATTCGCAATACTTCAAAGGATTTAAACAGCATAAAATGTGGTTTTACTTTTAGATAACTTGAAGAATTTAATAACCATGTTAAACAATAGCAGTCTAAAAGCAACCTCTTTATAAATAAAATAATTAAAAATTCATTTGTTTTTACGGTCTAATTTTCTTCGAGTTTACGAGTAATTCCCTTCGGGTCAGATACTTTTGATGGGTGTGTTGAATTTTAAAGAAACGATAAATCATTTCTTTAATAAGACGATTTTGAAAGAAGGAAGTTAATAATATAAAGAATAATAATAGTCGTCATTTTTAACACACTCACCAAGAGTATATGACCCGAAGAGCGAAGAATATCCGTGGTGTGAATTATGTCCGGCTTTCTTGCTTTAATTTAATTTTACTTAACTTTGCTATACTCTATTTTTTTTTTTAACTAATAAATAAAGGAAAAATAATTAAATGAGAAATAGAAAAATATCCAATATTTTTTTTTTAACATTTTCAAAATTTTCTTGCGCCAAAATCTTTATTTTATTAATGTCTATCTATGTTTAAATTTTCATAAAATTTAGATAAAAATATGATGGTTTTCGAGTCTTTTTTGTCAAATTTTGAATAGTTCCCCCCCAAAAAAATGAAGAATTGAGAAATGCAAAAACCGATCTCATCAAAATAATATCTAGAGGCGAATTCGGTTTCAAAAAGTAGCTCATCGAAAGTTTTGGGCAAATATATCTATACAAAAAAGTATTTATAGAAAAAAAAAAAAACATCATTGTAAAAACACTTCACTTTGTTCTTAATCTAAACATTATTCAAATACATTTATCATCCCTATGCATTTTCATAGCTGACTGATAGAATCACAATTCAATCATTATTTCATTTAATTGCTTATATATTATAATCTACTTATATATTAAAATATTCTTTGTGTGTGTGTGTTTTTTTTAAGTATATATTTCAATGATGTAATTTTTGTTGAAAATAAATAATATTGAAATGTTACCAGTAATTTATAAATTTTAATAATTATTTAAAAAAATGTATCTTGTGTGTGTGTGTCTTAGATATAGTATCTTGTATCTATTTTTGTACCTACAGGTGAAAATCGATCGATGTGTCTTGTATCTAGTAGCTGGATACTTTTTTTGTTTTGTTTTTTTTTTTTTTTGAGTATCTTGCCCCCGTCCCTGAGTACAGTGATGATTTAATGTGTAATTCGGTGGTATTATTGTTTTGTTCCGAACAGAGAAGTTTTGGAGTCATAGAAATGCTTCTAGTACCCAAAGACGAAGCAAAATGTGTTGAAGAAATATACGATAGTAAACTACGTGAGGGCGTTGTTATATTTGTTGTCGTAAACGGAAAGAGTAATAATATACCGGAAACAGTCCAAAAATTTAAAACATTTTTCGAAAATCAACCTCAGGATATCAGAATTGTTCAAGTGAACGCGAGTTTTGGTAAAAACACCCCGACAGTCCATTATTTATCTCCGTCTACACCCCCGAAAAAAATCGAGTATCCTTTTGTCGCCGCGATGAAAAACGATATGGTGCTCAAAAAAAGAGTGCAAGGTTACGATCCCAAAGAATTAGAAGAATTATTAAAAGAAGCGTATAGCAATAATGTTATTTTCGTTAAGCAACGTACCACTTTCTCACGTGACATGATAAACAAGATAGACAGTTACGTAAAAGGCAAGACGAAACTCGTAAGAAACGATGTGAGGGAAGCGATTATGGGGACGGAAGAAAACGTAAACACCATATCTGGTTTGCCGTACGAACAGATCGTCGAATGGAATCTGCCCGGCCCAGAAGTCCCATCGTTGTTCGGCCGCAAGTTAAAAAGATTATCACAAGAATCAAAAAATGAAATATGGAAAAAATATAAATTTTCGGGAAAACAAAAGGGCATAAATATACGACGAAAGCCTCCTTCGAACCGGCCGTAAGCTGAAATGCTAGAAACTTTGTTCTTTTAAAATCGAAATTAAAAAATAAATCTTTTAAAATGATTTTTAAAATCGAAACCGGTCGTTAATGAAAAAAAAAAAGCTACTATAATACTCCAGGCTAAGTTTATTTTTATTATTTATATATTTATTTTGTTATTAATATATAGTATAATAACTATACATTGATTTTATTTATTTATTTTGTTTTTGCATACCTATAATAATATCATAGGTTTATTATTTTTCTTTTAAAATATTTGTGTTTTTATAAAAATAAATTAATAATAATATCTTAATTTTTCTTTGTCCGGTTTTGACTCGTTTATATACATATATAAAATATTTAATAATATATATGTTACGGCTGAAGCGCACATTATCCATAGTAATTGGATAAAGTAAACACTCGAAATATAAAAATCATTTTTTTCGTACATTAACCGGCTATTTTGTACATTAGCCATTGATGGACGGATGAAGTAACTGGTTAGACAAAATAAACAAAAAATCTTATTATCAATAATTGCAAAACAAATAAATGCAAATGCAAAGCATCAGGCATTTCATGCAATTCTAAATGTCATCAAAGTTTACCTTGTTTAAATAAATATTTAAAACAAATGTTATCTAATTAATAGAATTAATAAAATCTAATGTTTCTAAATAATATCTAATATTTTATATTTAATAAAAATAAATTTAATAAAGGTATTTTAATATTAAATTGTTAACTAATATTAATTAATTGTATTGAAATAAATATATATTATTATGAGTATATTAATAATATTTCACATTAGCCATAACAAGAAGGCTAAAGTTACTTTAGCCGAGTAATGTACACATAATTCATTTCCTAATAGTTTTTATTCACGGCTTAAGTCCGAAACTGACTGTAGCCGACATTATCCGGATAATGTGGACATTAGTCAATTTTGGACTTCAGCCGTAACATATATATATATATAAGATTTTATGAGCAGTTTTAACAACTTCTCCAAAGATTTCATTATTGTTTAATAATATTACCAATCGCAAGGAACTGATAAATTATGCAGAACACGTTCAAGACGACGTTAACGGTGCTCTAGATTAAACTTGCAGTTGCTACAGTTACATTCCAAAACATATAAATCATTGTCATATTGATGATCAAAATTTTTCAGTTTAACATATTCATTATAATAGAAAACAAAAACGTGGAACGAAAAATGTGTGCGAAGAAACTATAATATGGAAAATGAACTGTACACGTATACCGCCATGTGTCTTGTATATTAATTAATCTGTAATGAGATGGAGATGAGTGATTAGTAGGGTTAGGATTTTGTAACAAAATAAATCCATAAGAAAGCATAATAAATAACCAACAAAGCATTAATTAAATTTTACTCTAAAAACAAATTCAAATGTGCACTAAAAAAAAAAAAACCGGGCATATTTTGCACGTTAAGTGTTCTGGACTTCTCAGATAGAAATTTTAAAGAAACGATAAATAAATTAAAAAGTAAAGTAAATAAAAAATGAATATATGAATAAATTAATAGATATAATTATTAATAATATATTAATAAATAAATAAATTTTCAATTAATGAGTGATTAATAATAAATTATTAAATAAAAAAAACTATAAAATATTAATTCGTTTTCTTCGAACCTCAGTTCGGTTTATTCAAGTTTTTTTAATAAAGACAAAAAAAAAAAACTATTTTACAGTCAATATTATATCCGACTATTAACAACAGGAAAATAAATTTCATATAGGTATTATAGAAATAAATAAAAATAAATACTTAATTATTTTTCATACAATCGTCTATCTATACTTAAATTTTCATAATGTTTCAATTGAAAAAAAAGTTTTAATGGTTTTCATGTCAAACTTCGTGTAGTTTTCTCCAAAATTTGGAGAAACGATTGAGAAATTCGAAGAATGACTTCATTAAAATACCATTTTGAGCCAAATTCTGTTGGAAAACTTTTGGAAAATTATTTCTATACGAAAAATTGCTCTCAAAAAAAAAAAAAAAAAAAAAACTAAATAAATAAAAAAGCCGGACATACTCTCACCACGGATATTCTTCACTCTTCGGGTCAGATACTTTTGGTGGGTTTATGGAATTTCAAAGAAACGATCAATCATTTCTTCGATAAGACAATTCTGAACAAAATAAATAAATAACATAAAGATCAATAATGGTCGTCATTTTCAACACACATACCAGGAGTATTTGACCCGAAGAGCAAAGAATATCCGTGGTGTGAATTATGTCCGGCTTTCTTGCCTTAACTTTACTTTAATTTACTTCACTTCACTTTACTTCGCTTTACTTTAATTTGCTTTACTTTACTTCGCTTTATTTTATTTATTTTTTAATCTAATAAATAAAGGAAAAAAGTTTAATGAGAAAAAACATGTTAGAAAAATGTCCAAATTTTTTTTTTCACATTTCCAAAATTTTTTTGCACCATAATTTTTCTTATAATATTATTTCTATCTATGTTTAAATTTTCATAAAGTTCGGATCAAAAAATGATGGTTTCCGAAAAATTGAGAAATTCAAAAAATAACCTCTTTCAAGTACCATCAAAAGGCAAATCCGGTTTCAAAAAGTGGCTGATCGAAACTTTTGGACAAGTATTTCCATACGAAAAGTTGTATACAGAAAAAAAAATAGGTTTCGAGTTTTTGGAAAATATATTTATTCAATCGTTTAGGGGAGGGGGAGGGGGAGGCGTTTCACGGACGTCTCGCCTATGCCACTTAATATCAAAATTATAATATTTTATGGTGTCCAGAATTTTTATTTCGGAGTGTGAATTCATTTTAGTTCAGTGGAAAATAAGTATTTTTTTTTTTTTTTTTTTTTTTTTTAAACGGGCTGTCTAATTTTTTGTTTTTGCATTTAACTTTATTGGTTTTTTTTTTTTTTTTTTTTTTTATAAACTGGGTTACTAAAAAAACGAAAAAAGCTTCTGTTCACTCGATACCATATATGGTTAATCATTGGTGCTCGAACAAAAGCAACACAGTTTATCGTGACGCAATGTTTTTTTAGATTCACAATTGCCTTTAAATAATCGGGAGTAATTCGAGATGTTTCACGTTATAAATGATAGAAAAAAAAAAAAATTGAAACGAACGAACCAATAATCGAGTATACGTGTTTTTTTAGAAGCTACTGTTATTGTTATCAGAATCACAAGTCGTTTACCGAAATGATCCACCGCGTATTTTTTAGGTTAGCATAATTATAATATGTGAATTATTATATTAGAACAATAGTATTTTGTGTACGTGTGTTGTCTAAAACGTTTAAAAAGCCATGTTCCGTCGTAGGTAAAACCATTTTTCAACGACCTGGATTTAAGTAACAATCTGTAGAGCTCGAGTCATTTTTGAAATGCGGACGAAGACTTTATTGGCCGTGATATTCTTCGCTGTGCAGTGCATTAAAGTGAGTATTAATTCTTAAGAATAACATTCAGTTCTATAAAATTATACTTAAATGTTCAATCGTTTCCCATTATTATCAGTGTCGAGCGCAGTAAGATAATTTTATTTTAGATAATATTGTTCATCCCGATGAAAAATTGACTATTTATCCTTTCTATTTTTGTTTCTCTCGTTTTTTGTTAATTTTTTTGGGTAATTAAATTTTTAATTCTTCATAATACGACTTTAAACTTGATTTTACTCACGTATATGTCTATATAGAATAGGGTGACCATACGTCCTGTTTTATACAGGATTGTCCTTTATTTCGGCTCTGTGTCCTGACAAACTTCTCTCAGGATGCTTTTTGTCCTGTAATTTCAAATCTGCCCCATATTAATCCCGTTTTTTGACCTACTGTTGATTTAAAATTTTTGAAATGAAATTATTGAATAAAATAATGTAAGAATCCAGAAATCTTGTGGATACCATTAGATTAATATTATAATCGTAAAATGAATGAACAAGTTTTTTTTGGAAAGTAAAGTATACAATGTACACGAATAAAAGAGTTGAAGAAATTTAAAAAAGTATCGATTTAGTTTAATTATATTATTTTATGTTTTTAAAAATAATATTTTTATGTGATTAAATTTAATCAATAATAGGTAGTTAAAAAATTATACTTTTTCACGATTCAAAAACTTAAAAAAAAATGATACATATATATATGTAATAAATACTTATTTATTTAAAAATATTATGAAAAATATTTTTGTCCTGTATTTTATTTTCCTAAATATGGTTAACCTAATATAGACCTCAAAATAATCTCAAAAAAATCGTAATATTAATAAAATTACACTCTTTTTACCATCTGTTCTCTGTGGAGGCCACTTACAATTGTTTTTGGTGACTGTACATTTTTTTTTTTTTTTTAGTTACAAATTTTCACATAATAATTAACATTATTCAGCACCATTTCCAAGGATAGATGTTGAATTTCCAATGAGGGGGGGAGGGTAATGGGTAACGTTACTCTGGCGTCCCCGTCAAAAAATCAAATTTTAATGGGTTTTGGGTGTGTTACAAAAAAAAAAAAAGCCGGACATACATCGCACGACGAGTGGGATTCTCTTGACGGGTGTATTGAATTTTAAAGAAACGATAAATCATTTCTTCATCAAAACGATTCTGAACGAAGTTTCAAATACTATATAATAATAATAATAATAATTGGCAATAAGGTTATATTAATAAAATGATATTGCGCACTAGCGCGCGGTGTGTGTGAGGCAATAAAAGTCTAAATAAAAATCTATTTTTTCAAATTAATAAATCGACAAAATCACAGTAATTATTAGTGTAATTAGAATTCTTGTCTCTTAACGGAAAACCTGGGTTTTGAGCTATTTATATAATTAATTTTATTTTCCGATAATAGTTACGCCTTACACCGAATAAAATACACTAAATTTTTTCAAAATGTCCATTAATAGTCGTAATAACGAAATAATCCATGTATATTTTTATTTATAGAAAATTATTTATAGTATTAATATGTATAGTAATTTTTCCGAATTTTTTTCAATCAAAACCTTGTGAAATTTTTAATTATTCATACATCAAAAATTTTCTTACACCAAAATATCCGCAATGTAATTTTCCATCTACGTACCAAGTTTCATAAAGATCGACTGAACCAATTATTTTTATATGCGTTTAAGTGTGTAATTTTAAGTGAAACCAATGAATTCTGTCAAAATTCCTAATTTAAACAGGTTATAAAACAAAAACTTGACTAACGATTTTCGAAGATTTTTCGAGTACCGTTTTAAAAATACATATGAATATGATTGTATTAAATTTTCAGCTCTTAATATCCATACATTAAAATTTTATGAATTAAAAACTAACGAAAAACGAGAAATGCCGTACTTACCCCAAAATTGATAAAATGTTTTTGAAAATTTTATGAGGAATGCGCATGACTATTTTTAGTAGTCGGTGAAAGTTTCAACTTTCTAGCTTCATTATTTTGGAAGTTATGTCAAACGTACAAAATCGAATTTACGAAAATTCGTTTTATGCCGTTTTATGGCCTGAGTTACTGATCGAAACTTTTTGTATCTTAGATTCGTAAAACCAATACATTCTTGGCTTTCGTTCGGAATCTAAAAAATGTATTGTTACCATTTGTTACACGGTGTTACACAACATAATTCAGCGCCATTTTCAGGGCGAAAATAAATAAATAAATATGTACTGCGCGGTGACGATTTTGTGTGTAATATTTGATGTTTTTTATTATTTTGTTTTCGACAGAGAAGCTCCGGAGATTTAGAAATGTTTGTGGAATCCAACGATGAAGCGGAATGCGTTGAACAAGTGTACAAAAATCATTTACGTGACGGTGTAGTAATATTCGTTGTCGTAAAGAAGAAGAATTCAGCTGGTACAGTCCGAGAACTTTTAAAGTTTTTCGGAAGTCAACCGCAGAAAATCAAAGTCGTTCGAGTCAATGTGAGCCATGCTAAAAATATGGTGACGGCCGTTTATTTGTCTCCGAGTTTGCCTAAAAGTAGTATATTGTTTCCTTTTGTCGCCGCGATGAAAGACGACAAGGTGCTTGTCGACAGAGTGGAAAAATACGATCCAGAACGATTGAAAACCCTATTAGGAAATGCCTACGGTAATAACGGCGAGTACGTTACGCATCCTAAGCGTTCCACTTTCTTACGCGACATGGTAAATATAATAGAAAGCAATCAGACGAGAACGAGGAAATATATTGATAAGGAAGTGAGGGACGCGATAATGGGAACGGGAGAAAATGTGAGCGCGGCAATTGGTTCGCCGCCGGTGGAACAGGACGAAAAATGGGACCTGGCTGTCGATGGAGTCCCCACCATATTGGAATCTGGGTCAAAAAGGAAATTGCCACAAAAAAGAAAAGACTCGGCGATAAAACATAAATCATCGGACTACCTAACATAATATTTTAAAACGATTATAATCGGGAGGTGTGAGGCCGGATCATTTGTTCTAGTAAAATATATTTTGTATTTATAAAAATATATTTAAAAAAAATATTAATACATATATATATATATATATATATATATATATATTTTTATTTATCCATTTTTGACTCGTATACAATATAATATTATAATATATTATTATGATGATATACAGGGTGATTTTTTAAGCGTGCTCACTGCTCACCCACATTTTTGGCCGAAAAAATGCAAAATTAGGGATTTTTTTTTCCCGAAAGGGTGTTCTAGGTGGAGATACAAACTTTCTTTTTTCAAATGGCTACCCCCTATTTTAATCATGCAATTATATTATTTTTCTGTGAATTTTGATGTATTGAAATTTGAAATTATTCAAATTTAAATATTAAGGAAAATATTGTCACTTGGGCACATATTTAGTTATGTACGTAGTTCGTAATTTATTATAAATCTACTCAATTGACCTTTAATCAGAAATAATTAGTCAAAATGTTCATAGATAATATCATGTCGCAGTGTACGAGATTAAATTTTACATTTACAAAATATCAATTAGTCAGGACGTCTTATCTCATTTACTACCACCTATTAAGAATAAATTAAAATATGTGCCCAAGTGACAATTTTCCTTAATATTTAAATTTGAATAATTCAAAAACTACTCTTTCAAATTTTAATTTCAATACATCAAAATTCACAGAAAAATATCCCGAATATAATTGTGTAATTAAAATAGGGGGTAGCCATTTGAAAAAACAAAGTTTGTATCTCCACAAGACACCCTTAAGGTGACATGAAAAAAATGAGTTATGAAAAACATTGGTTTTATAGTAACTTGAACATTCCGGGGAAAAAAATCCCAAATTTTGCATTTTTACGGCCAAAAATGAGGGTGAGCACGCTTAAAAAATCACCCTGTATAATTAGGTATAATATATATGTAAGGGTAATATTATGAGCGATTGTAAAAGCATACCGTGTGTTTCGCACGTAATTCATCTATAATGAAATGGACATGAGTGATTATTAGGGTTAAAAGTATTGAGAAATCGAAGAAATTAAGCACTTAATTTGAAAATTAAGAGGATTAATTTTTACTAGAGATTTATGCACCACCAATAATATTCTAAATATCAGATTTACAAAATGACTATTTTGAATTTTTTTCTAATACAGCAGTATAATATTACTAATTTCAAAATGTGGGATCTATAAAAAAAAAAAAAATAAATAAATACATTAATTCTGTAATAATAATTCACAAAACAAATTAAAAAATATTAATAGAATAAAAATTATTGCATTTGTCAAATCCTACAGGGACACCTTGTTAATAAGAAAAAACGTTTCCAAAAGTAGAAAAGTTGGACGTACCATGGCTATTTTTTGCTTCTTTGGTTCGATAATCTTGGTGGGTGTATTGCGTTTAAAAAAAAAAAAAAAACGACAAATCATTTCTTCACTTTCAGACGATTCTGAATGGAGTTTCAATTAGTTTAAGACAATTTTACTTTAAAATTATGATCACTCCTATTTTTTTTAAAAAAAAGGAAATTTTATTTTATTCAGCCACTTTAATTTTTCACTTTAAAATAAAAAAGAATAATAAATAAAAATGTTGAGAATATGGTTTTGAAAAAAAAAATGCACATATTCAAAAATTTTCTTGCTCTAAAACATCATTCATATTATTTTCTATTTATATTTAAATTTTCATAAACTTTAGATAAAAGAAAAACGTTTTAAAGGCGTTATTGTTATATTTTGGAAGATTTTTCTGAAATTTTAGATAATTTCGAATAAATGACTCTCAAAAGGACAATATATAAATATATGTATAATATATATGTTTAAATTTTCAATTTATGTTTAATTTAAATTTATTTTAAACATTTTTATCGTGTTACGAAGTAGATGGTTGTCCAATTAACTTTTGGACAACAGAAGAAGTGTTGTTTATTTATTTCAATTGATCAAAAATGTAATTTATAATTTTTTTGACACAGTATACTTGAAATAAAATTTTTAATATCACAATAATCTCCAAAGGGATATGCATTCTTGAAAGTCCAAGTAAAATTTGTAAGTAGGTAATCAAAGTGTTTCTAGATAGTTGAATATACCATGAATATAAACCATCAATTAAAGAATTTAAAACAAACTATTGATGCTTATGAATTTCAGATAATTCAGTAGATTGACTTTTTCGAAATCAAATGAACAGTAATTTTTGCGTATACATTTTTATAATATCAGAAATTATAGTTAGCAATTTAAAATTATGAACAACGATTATTCATCATCCATGCAACAGTAATAGACAAAAGCGTATGTGTAGTTGTATCAATGGAAAATTTAAGGCATTTTATGTTACACGCTCACAAAATAATCGTTTAATTGTGTAATTTACATTGTCACCAATAAAATTTTTCAATTATAGAACCGTTGTACAACCATAACATATTGTCGACTTCACTATAAATCAAAGAAAATTCTAACACAAAACACGTTTCAATGTAAGTAATATTATAATAAAATTTTACTGAGAGTTAATATCGCTAGTGAAACTACGATTTATTCTACTCTCATCCAGAAGTAAATAGTAAAATGTAAATAAAAAGTAATGTAGAGTAAAGTATAGACAAGAAAGTCGGATGAATTTCGCTCTATAGATATTCTTCGCTCCTCGATTCGGACACTCTAAGTGGTTGTGTAGACTTTGTGTAGACGAAATGCTGTACTTGATTCGAAATCGATCAAATATTTTTGAAATTCGTATAAAATGATCTCATGACCTATTTTAGTAGTTCCATCTTTTGTCACTTTTTCTAAAGATTTTCCTCGTTTATTGAAAATGTATTGAGAAATTTCAAAAAGCCGGTTATACTTTGTATCCTGTATACCTTGTCCACACTTTACTTTACTGTATTTTCATTTACTTTTTTTTTTTGTATCTAGTAAATAAAAAAAAAGGAAAAAAGATTAACGAGGAAAATAGTGTTAGAAAAGAGTCCAAATAATTTTATTTTACATTTTCAAAATTTCCTTGCGCTAAAATATTTCTATTATTATTGTTTATCTATTTTTAAATTTTCATAAAATTTGGATCAAAGAATTATTGGCTTAGAAAATGCAGTTTTTATTCTGTGTTACATATTTTAATAATAATTAATGTAAATATAATTATAAGCCAACAAAAAGCAATAAATTATTTAAACAAAGCCGAAAAGAGTATGTAAGAGTTTTCATTTAGAGTAAAAAAATTATCTATGCTTGTATAGCTGTATAATTATTTTCAGTTATCTGCACTTTTCAAAATAGTTTTAACTAAAACCTTTATCGACAAAATAACACTAACCACTTGCCTGTAACAAAAATCGAAAATGTTTAACATTGATGAACTGGAACTTTTTTATTTTAATATAACACAAATTATTATTGTAATTTTTATATGAGTTTCAATTCATAATTGCCTCATTAACGACTGATTTAATTTCCTCATTAACGATTGATTTAATTGACTATTAATTGTAATCTACATACTTTATGTAGAAAAAAGTTCAGCTCGCAGCTGCCCACCCTGCCCCTCCCGGGCGCACGCCTATGCCTCGGAGCGTTCTTCGCAACTAGGGTGGGATACTCTTGACGGTTATATTAAAATTTAAAGAAACGATAAATAATTTCTCAAATGAAACAATTCTAAGCGAAACTTCATTTTTTATCCATAATGGTAATTATCAATATGTTTAACATTAACATGTAACAATATAACATAACATTAAAATATGTTCCTAGAAAGGTCTTTTAAAAAAATTACTAGTTCATTAACAGATACATATATTTTTTCTATAATTTTAGATTCTGAACGAAATGAAGAAGCTAGTGTTTTTACAATGATGTTTATTTTATTTTTTCTGTGTACACATTTTTGTATGGAAATACTTGCCCAACGTTATTTATTTTTAAAACGTTATTTTATCGTGCACAGAATTTTCATTTCGGGGTGTGGATTCACATTTAATTTGGGTGGAAAATAAATATATATATATATATTTTTTTTAAACGGTTTGTCTAATCTGTTTTCGCATTTCAAACTTATCGATATTTTCTTTATATTAGTCTGAGGTATATACTTAAAACACTGGGTGTAAAAACACAAGAAAGCTTCTATACACTCGATACCATAATATGGTTGATAATTTAATACTCAAACTTTTGTAACACCGTTTTTCGAGAGGCAATTTTTTTTTTTATGTACGAGAACATAAATCATTATTATTGCCAACTAGGTACAGGGTGCGGCAATCAAGAACTCTCTGATTAAGGAAACTAATAAAAACCAAACCAAGTCAAATATTAAAAATATATATATATATATATTTATAAATAGGGCTGTGAATTTGTAGGAAAGTTCATTTTTTTTTTTGATTAATGAGAAACATACTTTTGTAAGTACATAATTTGAATTATGTAACAACGAATCCATGTTTGAAACTTTTATTTTGCATTTTTAAGTCATATTTTCCTTTTTTAGTTCATTTTCCGGTATTTTTAATTAAATTCTGTCTAATAATATCTTTTTGAAATCCTTTATTTGTTTTACATAGGTTGTGTATACGTCAAATTTAAAAAAATGTTTCAGGTGAAAAGCATTATACAAAATTCAAATTCAATCAAAAATTTTATTTATTTTTTTTTTTAAATAAACATATTTTTATGCATGTAAAATTAAATCTACTAATGTAGTAATTTATATAATATCCTATAATATCAATATAAATATAAAAATTAAATTAAAAACCATGTTAAGTGCATTATATACTATAAGTTTTGCATTTTATATTGCATATTTTGTATTTTAAGTGCATATTTTCATTGCATTTTTTTCGACATTTTTAATGCATTTTCAAGGCATTAAATTCACGGCCTCATTTATAAATTATACATATAATGCCATTTTATATTAATTATTTTAGATTCTGAACAAAGTGAAGAAGCTAGTGTTTTTACAATGATGTTTATTTATTTTTTTTTCTTTTTTTTTTTTTCTGTTAACACTTTTTCGTATAGAAATACTTGTCCAAAAGTTTCGATCAATAACTTCACAGAAACCGGATTCGCCTCTAGATTGTACTTTAAAGAGGTCATTTTTTGAATTTCTCAATTCTTCAATTTTTTTTTTGGAAAAAACTACCCAAAATTTGACAAAAACGACTAGGAAACCATCATTTTTTGATCCGAATTTTATGAAAATTTAAACATAGATAGAAAATCCTATAAGAAAGATTTTGGCGCAAGAAAATTTTGAAAATGTGAAAAAAAATTTTGGACATTTTTCGAACATT
>JAIPRM010003907.1:0-24505 GCA_025469315.1 Stegophylla sp. TES_Ste_2020 | reverse complement strand
GTTATTATTACTTATTATTATTTTTTAAATTTTTATAAAATGGGAAGGAAAATTAAAAATGATTTTTACGGATATAACCGGGAACTAATTCGGAACAACCCGGGAACCAATTCGGACGTTTGGGAACCAATTCGGATACACCAGTATATACTCGTAGATACCACTCGCTCATAAATTTCTGGACGAAATAATTATTTACGTTTTTCGGATTCAGAAATAAAAAACAGAGTAGGAACCGATGGTGGTTTAATGAAGAAGAACATAATATTATCTATGTGGTCTATATAAATTTCAATTATTACAATAAGAGGTTACGAAAATTTAAAAATCTGAAATTTGTGGTAGTGGTAAACGAAAATCTATATTATCATACTGCAGATGGTAAACGAAAAGGTCGATTTTTGCAGAATACAATGACGTCCCAAGCGGATTAACAACTACAGCTACCTCTGTGATCACATTGGTTAGTTAAAATATGCGTGTGGACAGCTATCTAATGAGTTAAAAAAAACCGCTGGATGCATGAATGTCAAAATTTCTACAATAAGTTATAATTTATTTCATGTTACCTGTTTGCAATAAAAAGAAAAAAGAAAAAGAAAATAAGCCGGATATATTTGGCGCCAACGGTATTCATCGCTGCTCGGGTCAGATACTTTTGGTGGTCTGTAGAATTAAAAAAAAAAACGACAAATCATTTCTTCAATTATATGATTCTGAACGAAGGAAGTTAATAATATAAAGAACAATAATAGTCATCATTTTCAATACACCCACTAAGGAAATTTGACCCGAAGAGCGAAGAATATCCGTGGTGCGAAGTATGTCCGGTTTCTATACTTTACTTATTTTTGCTTTTCAAAACTTTACTTTTTTTTACCTCTTAAATAAAGAAAAGAAAAAAAAAGAATGAGAAAAAAAGCGTTGGAAAAATGTCTAAATTTTTTTTTTACATTTTCAAAATTTTTTGCGCCAACATGTTTTTTATATTATTGTCTACTTATGTTTAAATTTTCATAAAGTTTAGATCAAAAAATTATGGTTTTTGAGTCTTTTTTGTCAAACGCTGGGTAAGTTTATCTCCAAAAGAAAAAATGTTGATGAATTGAAAAATTCAAAAAATTGTCTCTCTAAAGTATCAACCAGAGGTAAATCCGGTCTTAAAAGGGTGCTAATTGAGTATTATGGACAAGTATTTCACGAGACTTTAATTGCCCAATACATTTTTATATTGAAAATATTTAAAAGCTACTTCAGATGTATTACAGTGTCGTGACGACTGGTAGGTTAATCATTAAGTATAAAATATTATCTTCATCGACTTCTTTTGCAACATAAAAAAATTTAAAACTGATACTACTTAACTTAGGTCCATTACGTTAAAATAGTGGAATTGTTCAATTCATAAATAATTTTGTTAGACAATTTTTAATGAATAGTGTTATAACGGCATAGTTGTAATTAAAGTGAATTAATTATTGCAATTATTATGTTTCAGATAATTATAAATAGGTTCATCCAATTCGATAATAATATTTCAGTTTCAGTTAATCATACTAATTTCAGTGAAAACTTACCACTCGTTTTCGTAATTTATTCGATTGTTTATTACCAAATAGTCTGTTCGACTATTTTTTAATATTAACACATATTTATGCATTACCTGTATTGCTGGTTAGATTGTATTGTTGCCAAAAGGAAATTAATATTTCAGTCATTTCAATCGGAGATATGTGGATTTTTAGCATTCATGAACAGAGAAAAAATGCATTTAATTTCCTTAAAATCGTCGCATTTAATGTAATAGGTGGTTTGTGATTAGATTGCAATTTAAGTGTATCTATACATGTTACAAAACATATGGTAGTTGTGAATTAATATTAATAATGTATCATTATAAATCGAAACAGTGGTCTTAATTGCTTAATTACGATAGCCATGAATATGTGAGCTGATTATTATAATAGTTATTTAAGTTAAGGAAATTCATGTTACCCGCGTTTTCACCGTTTGTTAAAACTTATTTTACAGTAGGCATGCCAAAGAGATTGAAATTACTTGGATATTCATTTTCCAATATTAGTTTTAACATTTTTGAGTGAAGAATATTTTTGAACACAGGAAAAAAGTCTTGGGATTTTCGTTAGCGCAAGATTACTCGTTTTATTAATAAAGCCACTATCCCAGACACCGATAATACGTTCCTACAAATGAGGATACGCCAAACCCTACCCGTCCTAAGAACAATCCAATTTTTATATAGTTCATATGCCTCTATAAATCGCCCGCACTTCTTGGTTAATTACGAATATCATAATCTCCACATTAACTTAAAAAAATACAAGTGCCAACACAATGAAGAGCTCATTCAATTCAAAGTTCATTCACTATCAAAACCCGTTAATTAATTACCGCTTTCCTCCGCAATTATTCCTGAAAGCCAGAGCCCCGTCACAGACGATTAAAACGAACCTGGCCTAGAGACCTTTAAAAAATAAACCGTCGAGTTGCAGCTTTCCCCTGTTATTATTCTTGTAAACGGAATTACTTATTGCATTATTATTATATCTCTATGCATAGATAGTAAAAATTCATTTTATAAAAAACAAATGAGATAGTATTACATTTGATCTTCAATAACTCGTGTACAATGCACAGTTTGTGGTAAACAAATTAGTGTATTATGTTGTACACCATTAAATTATGTGTTTAGTAAGTTAAAAAAAGTGAAGATAAATCTTGCTTCGAAATATTTTTAATAATTAATATTTCTATACCTAATGCAATTGGTAAATTAATTTCACTAATAATACACTAATCATTTTGAAGGAGAATGTGCCACACAGTTTGTTCGTAAACCGGATTAACTCAAAATGACTTATGTAAGTATTATTTTTACATTACCATTACCGGTTCTAGTCATAATTTAATATTCTCATGTTAAGTATATATTATTATTATTTTACCGTGTGCATCCAAATGTGTCCAATACTCATCGGTGTATTAAAATTCGCATTCTACTTTTAAATTAAAGAAAGATGCTGCGCAATGCAATAATTTTCGAAATAACATTTTGGTATCAAATGACATTTAGCATGCAGTTTAAAATTTACATATAATATTTATTCATGTAGAAATTTAAAAAAATGTTATAAGTACTTAATATACATTTATTTTGAATAATACGAGCCAAAATGGGATTATGATTAATTCAAAATAATTTATGTTTTATAACGATTTTTTTATGTTCACCGAGTGATTATTTCAAAATTAAAATCAGGAATGAAATATGTAACTTTTTACTATATCTAGTGACTTTAATAATGTATGCGCTAATTGATCGGGTAAAATAATTATCTACTATTTACTGTACAATAAAGTATTTAAATATCCGTACAGTAAGAATTATAAACGTTTTACACATTTGAAAGACACGTAATATTATAAATTCTATTATTTGTTCACAACCAATGACGAGTGGTAGAAAAAAAAATATAAAATAAAATATCGGTCCACATTAGACGTAAATTGTAACAGTAGGTAATAATAATTAATAATACTAATACTAATAATTAATTAACTTCTAACTAAACTTCTAAATAATTATTATTATTATACAGCACAGTGCACTAGTTTATAGGTGAGTAATTATTTCATAATCATAAACTATTTTTAGCATAAAATATAAAACAATTATTATTTTACCAGGCTCGTTCAGTATTTTCGATTTATGTAATTATTATTGATTTATGTATTATTTATAATAATAATAAATTCTGAAAAAATATTATGTGAACGTGTTATAATATTGAAATACGAGTACAACGAACAGTAGATATGAAAATAAAGTTACCTTCATATCTATTATTATTATTATTATTATTATCACGATGCAGCAATCGACAATTATTAATGTATAATTTACAAGCTTGTGTTTACGAATGGAATAATGGCATGTTTGTCAATAAAATTCAACTCGAACATTATTACATATCAAATGAAATATGTACCACAATAAAATTATTATTATTCTAAAGCGACTAACCGACTTTTGATACTAAATAATAGTGTCGTAACTCATAATTATTACGCTCGAATTGTATTGAATTAAAAGCTATGTCTCTTTTTAAACTTAAGAATCGGCCCTTGTAACAAATGTATACAAAATTTTTTAAGTATGATTGAAAAATAATAATTTAAACGTTTGTCAAAATCGCGGAAATACAATAATGACGTAATGATTGGGCTTGATGAAAACCGTGGTGTCTAGACGTCATGGAATATGGTTATTAAAAATTCAGAACAGAAAAAATTCTGAGCGGTATCCAGTAATTTTCCCGTCTGGTGATTGACAAGCAAACCCATTTGTCTAAACCGGTTTTGCTTTCTCAATAATTGTTTGAATACGAGTTGGCGATTTTGAAGTGACCTTTTAGATAATTAAACATTTTATTGCCCACAATCAACATTCAACCGAAAACTTGACAAAAATATCTACCACTACACTTAAATCCCAACGAAATAAAATAAATATCGCTGTACGCGCGAAACGTTTATTGCGCGTATCTGTGTCGAGGTAACATCATAACAACAAAACAATTAATAAAACACAATATTTTAGAAAAACTGCACTCGTAAATTTCAAATTGTTAACTCCTACTTACTAATAAAATACACCGTCATGGTCTATTCCGTTACAAAACTTAACGTATTGACTAGACTATGCTACTATAAAATTACAGAGAATGGAATTCGATAAAAAAATCCGATTTTGAATCCCGCGAAATTTACGGTTTTCAACTTAAAAAAAGGGTTTTAATGAAAAAATATAAAGAAAAGTGCATACGTAATATTATCAAAATATATTTGCTTCAGAATTTTTTTTACATAATTCGACTTACGAGTACGGTAAAAATCAATCAGAAACGAGAATAATTAAATTATATTTAGTTATTCTATCTGGAAAATTTAACATTCCATATAACAAATTATCCATATCCTTTATTTTATAAGTTAATAACTAACTCTTACCATAGTTTTTAAATATTTAGATTCTGAGTGGTGCGAAAAAGCGAGTGATTTTACAATGATGTTTATTTCATTGAATTTTTTTCTATAAACTCTTTCGTATAATTCTATTTTCAAATCTATTTTCTATTAGTATCTATTTTCGTATAAGTAAAACTTTTTCAAGTTTCGACCAACAACTTTTTGAATTAGTATTTGACTCTATATGGTACTTAAAATAGGTAAGTTTTCGAAATTTTTAATACATTTTCTAAAATTTGGAAAAAACTACTCAAAAACATCTTTATAACTTTTTTTTTTAATTCAATCTAAAAAAATAATTTAAATATAGATAAACAATAACGTGAAGAATATTTTGGCAATAACATTTTTTTTAAATGTGAAATTTCTCTTTTTTTCTCACTATTCACTTATTTCCTGTTTTCAGTTTTCAAGTAGGAAAATTTAAACTAATAATTTTATTTAGTTACAAATAATAATTATAATTTCTAAGTAAAATTGTCTTGAACAAGCTGAATATCTAATTAGAATCGTTTTATTAAAATTTAACACACCCACCAAGTCTCACCCGAAGAGTGAAGAATATATCCATGTTTTGAAATATATTCGGTTCTTTTTTTTATAAATAAATTTACTTAGATTTTTTCTTTTACAAATGGAGCGTACCGAGATTGTGTTGGGCGACTTTCTTTTCATCAATATTTACTTCCTTTGGCATTTGCTCGATTACAGTCCCCATATTATAGTCGGAGTATATGTGACTTACCTGCAAAAAATAGAATAAAATATTAAACAACAATTTTAAATAAGAATTCATTATCAATATCAATTCGTAATTATATGTACTTTTAAATATAAAAGAAACAAAATAGGTAGTTTAGGTTCAGACTTAAAAAGTCAGACGAGCGAAAGGGTAGTAGGAAATGGAGGGCTTATTCCGCCGAGCTATAAAAAATATCAAATGGGCGCAGTCGGTACAGCGGATTTGTTAAAAAAGGTCTACTACGTACTAATTTAAAATTGTTAATTTCTATTTTCAATTTTTTTTTTTTAGCTAGTAAGAATGAATCCTTAGACCGGAAATGTAATTGGTATATTATACTACATTAGATTTTGTAATACTGGACAATTTGTGTGGACATGTGTGTATAAATATTGAGCATGTTATTATTTTGTTATTTTTGACAATTTTGTTCTTGTAATGTTTATTAAAATGATTGACTCTGAATTAAAGACGCCGTTTGACAATTTTTCCCAGCGACAATTCTAGAGCCCCTTTGTGTTTGAAGGTGATGTGTGTACGATATAAAGAGTGAATGTATAATTTTAATAGGACAACATTTCAAAATTTTACCAAAAACGACTACTTACATTTTCTACGAATTATTTTCGCGAAATCGGGATTCGGTTCTCGAGCAAAATATATTCGAGTCTTTACCGAGCATTTGAAATAATAATAATACGCAGTCTGAAAGTTATTATTTAATCCGTCTTACAACAAGCCGTAGGTCCGCGCTGTAGTCACAGTTTTCGCGAACGCGTTCCGAGCATTAATAATAATAATAATAATAATAATAATAATAATGGCCAGTTACTACAATAATACACGAATGTGTGCGCGTGTGTACTAGATAAATAATAATAATATGCGCACGTACGTTCAAGGACAAATTTTGGCAGTGATGTGAGTGAGCGTTTTGATGATTCATATATATATATAATATATATATATATTCAACATAATATTATACGCAGTATATTATGGTAGGTAGAGGGCGGGTATGTATCGCAAGAAACGGGCGGCGGCGGCGGCGGCGGCGGCGGCGGCGGGGTGAACGAACACAACAAGGAACGGAAGGAAGTCACTGTATAGGTCATTCACACCTGTCGAATATAATATTACGTATTTCAATATATATATATATATATATATTACTGTATGTAGTTTTATGTATACACATAAACTCGGATATATATATATATTATATTGTATATACTTACACACTCATACGTATATATATATATATGTATATATGTGAGCGTGCATATCACTCGGCGGCGAACGGTGTTCATTCAGAACTGGTGTTTTTACGCACGCGCAATGCACACCGCTACGGCGCATACCGCTGCGGCCGCAGGTCAACACGGGGCGGCCGCATTCCCGTCCACATTCCAGGAGTGCCGCGCGCGCGCGCGGTGTGTCCGCCGCCGCCGCCGCCGCCGGTCGTCTACCGCCGCCAAGCCTCCTCCCGATGGCGACAAGTGTGGCGGCGGCGGTGACGGCGACGGCGTTTTGCCCACTTCCTTCGCTCCCCGCGATCGCCGCCGCCACCGCCGCCGCCGCGTTCTTATCTCGTGCGACTCACCGTCGGCAGCCGCCCCCCCCCCGGGGTTACTACGGTGATATCCGCCACGCGCGAGTACGGTTTTTCTGCGGCGCACATGCACGGGGCGGAATCCCCGCCGGGGCCGCGCCGAGTAAATTAAAAAAAAAAAAAAAAAAAAAAAAAATGCACTAATATTGTTCCATTAGACGCGACTGCGGGGCGAAATTTAACGCGCACATCCGGGCCCGGACATTGTCTGCGGCGATAATACTTCTAATGGACTGTGCGCGCGTATACGGGAAAATTATCCGACGACCCAATCTCGCGCCGCGTCTGTAGATTTTTATTAGATATATTATATTCGGTGGGGTTCGGCCGAGTCACTCCGCTTTTCTTTCGCCTCACGTGACACGCCGATACCGACGGCGCGACTTCACAGACGATTTTTCCAGACCAGCTACAGTACTCTTCTCTCAGGACGCTTTTTCCCCCGTAATTTCAAATCTGTCCCATACTAATCCCGTTTTTTTTCACTCACTGTTAATTTAAAATTTTTAAAATGAAATTATTCAATAAAATAATGTAAGAATCTAGAACACTTTTGGGTACCATTAGATCAATTATAATCGTAAAATGAATTAACAAGTTTTTCTTAGAAAGTAAAATATACAATATGCATGGATAAAGGATTTGAAGAAATTTTGAAATGTATCAATTTAGTTTCGTTATGTTATTTTATGTTTTTCAAAATAATGTTTTTATGTGTTCAAATTTAATCTATAATAGGTAGTTTAAAAATTATACTTTTGTGACGATTCAAAAACTTAAATATATATGCAATAAATACTTATTTATTTAAAAAAATTATGAAAAATATTTTTGTCCTATATTTTATTTTCTTAAATATGATCACCCTAAGCTACAGGATACCGGAGTCATAATATGGTTCTCCGCCAACGTGTATTCGAAAACGATACAGTTAACTTTGTCGGCTTAAAGCAGTGCTCTGGGAGGCGTTCAGACTTTTTAAGAAGAGGCGTGAAATTAATTAATTTTTAATAAAATATATATTTTAAATATTTAATTAGTTATTCATTTATTTATTTATTTTTTACGTTTACTAATTATTCGGCGTGTGTCCAATAGGTGTAACCCTATTATACATTCATTCCACGGCTATCCACTTGATTTTAATAAATCTTTTATCCACATTCCACACCTTGAGTACAGTTAAATATGGATGCCTTTACCGAATCTCTTTTCGTCTAAACATTATTAATCTAATAATATTATGTTTTCGTTTAGTTTCAATAAAAAGTGTCAATATTTTTAACATTTTAATTTTGATTTTGTTTCCCTACAGTGTAAATCTTTAAAAAATTGTCCGCTTTTTCTGTAATTGCCAAGCTGTATTAAGTTATCAAAAGTTTTAATATAAAAAGATATTAAGACAAAATATAAACAGAAACACGCTTTAAACATCAATAAAAATCCACGGTCATAATATCCAAACTGCAATATTCAGTTTAGTACCCATAGAAACACCGATTACCTAAACTTTAAATGCTCAATTAAGTTATAATTTTTATTTTTTAAATGCTTCAATATTTAAAATCAACATTAGATACCGATTCTTATATTTAAATTTATTACAGGGTGCTACGATCTTTGATTTAGAATCATCTATAATCTATATAGATAACTGTAAAAATTACTTTAAAAAGTTTTACTATTGAACTCGACAGTATTTTTATATAAATAATTAATAAGAGTCAACGAAAGCTAAAAAATCGTTAAACACTAAAAAAATTATCTCTAAAAAAACAGATTTTATATTAAAAATCGAAGGCACTTGAATTTTTCAAGCAAAGCGGTTTAGACGGTACTCCATTATAATATATCTGTGTAATTAAGGCTAGCGAGTAAAACACTGTGGAACTCCTCCCCACTCAAAAGGAAAAAATTAATATCCCACAAAGTATGACGTATGTAACTAATGTGTGTTTTAACGTTTATCACAAATATAATATCATATGGTATTTAAAAGCAGGCATTCAAATTTCAATACGTTCGCAAGTAAAAACAATTTATTATTGAATCTACGTAATACCCTATCTATTTTCATTCTTCGCATTTTATATATCAACGGCAAACAACCAGAATTAAATTGATTTATGACATGTGGTTATTATATTATATCAAATATTAGTTTTAAACATTTTAAGTACTACAATATTATATTAATTACTAATTACTATCAAATTGTTCGAT
This sequence comes from Stegophylla sp. TES_Ste_2020, assembly GCA_025469315.1. Classification (NCBI taxonomy): domain Eukaryota; kingdom Metazoa; phylum Arthropoda; class Insecta; order Hemiptera; family Aphididae; genus Stegophylla; species Stegophylla sp. TES_Ste_2020. The sequence goes on along the minus strand of JAIPRM010003907.1, from coordinate 14,879 downwards.
GACTGAAAATTATTTAATTATTCTCCCACATGTTATTTTCATATAAATTAAAAAACAAATAAGTAGTAGTTTTCCTAAAATATTATATTTTACTTTCTTACTTTTATTAATACATTTGTCACGTCATGTAAACTGTATGAAATCGAGAATTATATTATTGATAAATTGGATTAAACAGAATTGTATTTACCTACACCAGTAAAATATTTATTAAAAAAACAATGTTACGACTTTTAACCATATTATACCTACTATATTTACCTTGACATTAGAAAGTATTTCCGAATACACATTTCGTTCTATAAATAATCTAATACGTACAAGCGTATGAAAATATTACAGTAGTTATTTAACATAATATGACTAATGACTGTGTCAAAATTCATAATGGCTGGAGTATATATATATATATATTTGAATTGTGCTTAACACAGTGTGTAAACCGTGTAAGACGTTTATATTCGACATTTGAATATTCGTCTATACAAAACAATAATAATGATTTTTTACATTTAATATTTTAAATTCGAACATTTCGTTTAAACAATGGAGGACGATTGCGAAATACACTCTTACTCGTGTAGCAATGTATTGATGACAAAATTTGTCAGTTGTGTTGTTATTATTTCCCGTCCGCTCGAAACAATGTCGACTAAATTTTGCTATAATCTCGATCATGAAATAAGGTCAGCGGATAAAATATAGAGTTTTGTTTATGGAAAACGGGTAGAAATAATCAACACGATATAAATACGGCGTGTGTGAAATTTGCACGCGTTTTCGAAAGACTATAAACAATGTATATATGACTATGTACAATGTTAGGCATACAAACACAACCGATGCAGCAGCAGCCGTCACGTCGCCGACGGCGGCGGCAAGTTGCGTCATTGACGGCGGGCTATACGGTTTTTAGACATGGCTGGAGCTTCTCATCTGTGACCCGTTTTTACACGCCATTGAGCCCGAGTTTTCGTTTTCCTCGAAATATCATTTACGTAAGAGGCGTCTGACTGCGGCGACGACACGCGCGCAAAAAGACATTTTCGTGCGAGTAAAATTTTACGTTTTTTCTTTTACGCGTACACAAAGAAAGTATCACGATTGTCGGGTAACGGGCGCGCGGTAAAAATTCGCCACAATGATTACAATTATTATTATTACTATTACTATCCGTTAAGTAAAATAAGAAATTGCAGTATGGCACTCACAAATGGAAGGTTTAATAATAATCGTTTAATCATGACGGACAGCTGTAGTTGTAATAGTATAGGTAGGTAGTATAAGTGTGTGGTGCACACGCGTAGAAATATCCGCATTTATTACACGTTGCAGACACTGAAGTGTGCGTCTTGAATGAACGACCGCTGCTGATGAATGAATTCTAATGGTTCTAGTCATAAACTTTATCACGATCTCGAGTAGTAGAGACTAAAATGAATCAACTACGCGGTATTGTAGGTTGTCCAGGTATGATAAGAATCCCAAAAGAAAAATGATGATTTCTTCGAATCTGTTGCCGACCTACCATTTTCCAAATTGATATGTCGAGTAATTATTATTTTTTCATCAGGAACGCACCGCTGTATGTTTTTATGATAAAAGTTAGATCACAATTTTTGTTATTGGATGACATTGAGCGTTGCTTCGCTTCGCTCACTTTGCAAAACTCCCCTCCCGACTTTCTGTGCAAGATTAAGTGCTGTGCAAAGTACATAACACTTATTACAACGCCAATAAATCCGCAGAAAAATAATGAAGAAAAAAAAAGCAGTCGGTGGCCAACAGAATCAAACATGAGACCTGAGGTACAGGGAATAGGCGCACACGCATACCTTATCGACCTAACGGTAGGGAGACACTATTCCCAATTTGTTTTTCACATTTTTTTATTTCCCGAAAGTTCTTTTTCTCAATACCATTTTTCCCAAGTTATTTTTTTCAATACTATTTTTCCTAAAAGTTATTTTTAACAATACCAAATCTATCAATATATCTTATCAAATTAAGAAATTATTTATTGTTAAATAAAATAATTAAAATTTTAAATTATGACAATTATTTTTTTTTTTTTTTGGAAATATTAAATTTGTAAAAATATATATTGGAAGAATGTTTTTATGGTAAATATTGAAATTGGAGAAATAAGATTGGGAAAAACGGTACTACAATCCGACCTAACAAACCAGACGAAAGCGATTTTCGGCGGCAACGGTTGGTAGTACATTTTCGAGTTCAGACCGTTATCATACATTGGATTTTTATCATTTTCGGACAAGCGCGTATCTCCCTACTAGTAGGTACCTATATAAACATAAGTCTTAGGATGGTCGGAAAACGCATATTGTTTTAGTTTTCACCGAACACTTTTTTTAATTGTCATTAATTACTATACATAGTCAAATGAAGGGTATTTTAGAACATTATGAAAACGCATCATTAAATACTGATGTGCCGTTAAAAAAAATAAAAAATAAATAAATAATATACAAACGATTTCACAATTTTACCAACAAACTAGGTGTGTTTGTAAAATTATTTATATTTTGGCAAATGACAGTTAAAACCGCTCAAACTAGTAAATAATTGAATAAAAGCCAAAATTTTGAAATTCGATGAAACATAAAAAGTTGAATTGATTAAGTGTTTTAACACATTATTGTTATTAATAAAAACTTAACTCAAACTGCAATAATACTGCTTATATAATCAATAAGTTAAACGCATATATTTAAACATAACTTATAAAATAATACATTCGTAAGCATGTATTATGAACTATGAAATTATAATTTACACGTCTATTCGTATGATTATGTATGATGGTCTTTTGAATGCCTAGTATAGAGGAACCCCCGTGTAAACGTAATTTGGAAAATGACAGTCATTTTAAATCTACATAAACCAATAAATATTTGAATAATGGTTAAAATATTGAAATTCTATGAAATAAAAAAAAAAAAATGAATTAAATTGATTTATCATGTTGTAAATATTAAAATATCTTTTACTTTATTTATTTAACTTAACTTGAAGCTCAATAATACTATTGATGTAATCGATTACTGTTACCCGCTGTTACCTAAATCAAACACGTATTTTTAAAAACTTCGTATAAGAATACATTTACAAAAATCAAGAACTTATAATTTGTGGTTTTTACAATAATGCATTTATTATTTTTTTGATTTTCTTTTTTCTTTTTACGAAAATATTTTTTTTGTATACAAAAATTTGTACAAAAGTTTCATACAATAACATTTTAATTCACAAATCACACCCAGGTGGTATTTTCAAAAAAAAAAAGGTGTTTTTTTAAATTCTCAATTATTTTCCCAGAAACATAAAAAACCTGTCGAAAAAATTAATAAAAAAAACCAAAATATGTCGTGAACGGAACGATATATAATGGCAAATTTATCTTCTCTTTTTTTTTATACAAAATCAAAAATTGTTATCGTGTACTAACTGAAGCCTACTCAGAATCGTTTTATTAAGGGAATGATTGATAGTTAGTTTAAAATTCAACACACCCACAAGAGTATCCCACCCGAGGAACAAAGAATACACATGGTGCGAAGTATATTATCTTTTTTAACTTTCATTTGCTTCTCCAAATATAAAATATTATTAACGTTGATTTTTCTAACAGTATAATAATTATGTTCCTAAAAAATTACATTGAGATACACGGGGACATATTTAGTTTCATATTTTCTGTTATTTGTCATTATTAAGTGAAGTCAAAAAGTCATACTGACGTTCGTGATAATATCATGATATCGTAAAAAGTTAAGAGTCTTTTTTTTTTTTTTTTTAAGTTTACTTTTCATTTTAAGAAATTCGAAATTTACATTGACATGGCATCCATCGTCAGTCAATAGTAAAAACTATTTTTAAGCACCACTAACTATGGGTTATATTGAAAACAATAATGGGTGGTAAATTTTATCGAGCGACGCGCGACGACGGTGGTATTTTCTTAACGGATTCGAGATTCGCGATGGCCCGGGCCAAGGTCGTATCCGCCCGGAAACGCGGTCGCCCACTCTCATCTACGTAGACGTGTACTTAGAATATCTCTCTCTCTATATATATATATATTAGGTATAACCCGAGACACATTCACCCTTCACGACCGACCGAGAGAGATCCTTTCACATTTTTATATTCACACACATACACAGTTGCGCCGGTCGTCCGATTGCAATGTTCGCCTGTCTCACTCTACTGGTCTTTCACCGGCGTACCTTTCACTTTGGCTGCCTTTCACCGCCACGGAATTGGCAAGCTTTTTCACGCATCTAAAGACACCCCCCTTTCTCACATGCCATTACACAATGCAGAGACACGGTCACGATTGAAGTCACACCACCGAAGGCTCGTGGGAATAGATTTTTATTATATTTTATTACGGCCGCGTTGTACATTCGTATTCTATTTTTTGCCCTTCCCATCCGTTCAAAAAGTCCGGATAAAAAAAAATTAGAAACGGTTAAGCACAAGCGCTACCACGACGAAAATATTATCTCCCGTATACGTACATCATAAGTTTTCGTTACGTATAAACTTAATATTTGCACCCTTACCCCCCCCATTTTTTTCTTTTAACCGGATGTCTCGTAAAATGTTAACTGTTATTGTACGCGATCGTTGTCGATTTAATTCGCGAAATTCGTTGGCAATCACGTGATCTTGCATCGAACACCCACGATGTACGAGACACAAGTTATTGTTAGCAAACGAATTATAAAAGTCGAAACTACAATACGAATGAAATACAATGTACACGAATACTTCTGTAGCAGACAATAACCTATCAACGTTTTACTATATTCGCCTTTTCAATTTTTAGTGAATAGATTATAATATATACACATAGTTTAATTTAAAATACGCACAAACCGTATTGGGTTCATACGACAATGCGCGCATATTATGCTTCCTAGGGAGCACACGAGTCGATTACTATATTATAATACCTTGATTAATCATAAATTGTACTAAACCAAGCCACCGTAGAGAGAAGTCTATATTATGATATACACGTGGTATTAGCGTCTTATATTGTAACATATCATACGCGCGTAAGATTGTCTACTCGAACCGCGGTCTTATTTCGTACGAAAAACGATAAACTCTTACTAACGTACACGAATTAATAATGTTCTCTTTGTACAATTAACTCCTGCACAATAAAATAATCGTAATACGAATAATAAATAATACATATAATATACGACTAGTCTAAGTCAACAGGTGCTCGATTGTTTGAAAAATTAGAGCAAGTGTTTTTATGAGCTGAAAAAACGTGCAAACGCGGTCGTAAAAATATAAATAATAAAAAAAAAATGTGTGTGCACGTGGCTTATCGAACTGTTGTACTTAAAAATTTCCACTTAACTGTCTATAAAAATCTAAATGGCTAATGAGGTAATTCTGTTATTGTGAAATATACTTATATTTTGATGGACTTTGAAATATAAAATGTAGCAAAATAATTATGGATTAAGCGAAAAAAATTAATAAATAAAAAATGGATCTTAGAAATCAATTTTTAAAAATAAGATATTATGAATTCGCATGAACAACATAATAGTAGCGATTAAAAATTAACGTTGATTTAGCATAATATATGTTTTAAAATATAATTAATTAGGTACCTTGAGGTTACATACTAGTCAAATATTAAGTTTATTGAATTTTCCTCCAAATAAAATAATTTTTACTCATAAAACCGAACTATGTGTAAAGATTTCATTACTAAATGAAAAAAAAATTTTTTTTGCTTTATTTTTAATGCGATAAATACATATAATATTCAAATACGTTTCTAGTGAAATAATTAACACTAAATAATAATTGGCACGCAGAAAATTAGTTTACCACACGAATACATTACGGGTTTATTAAAATCATTATTCACTGACATTAAAAAATTATATTTATAACGAGTTAAATATCTTAATGCTTTCTTTTTCTATTTAATTTTTGTTTTATAAAACATGTCGAGAGCATGTGGCGAAATCGGCAATAGGTTTTACGTTGGAAAATTGTTTTTGACTCGACGAAAAAAAAAAACAGATATTCCTTTTGTTTACGAATATTACAATAACGTGATGATCCGACGCATTTCTAAAATTATTTCAGGATTTTCACCTACAATAAAATATGGTACCGCGGGTGTTTTGATCACATATAGCACGGGATTCAATAGACTATCGTATACTAAAGTGGAATATCTTTCTTAAGGCAGTGGTTCCCAATTGGTGGTCCGCGGACCCCTAGAGGTCCGTAGGTCGATATTAGGGGGTCCGCGGCTGTGTTTGTAAGGATGAAACCTGTTGTTTTTATAGTTTTTTTTTGTATGAAAATGTGTTTATAAAGTTACAAAAAGGTGTATTTATTAAAGTGAATCATAAAAAAAAAAATGTATTTCTTGATTTTCATGTTTAAATAAAGCTTAAACAATACTTGAATAGAAAAAGCAGAAATTTCCACAAGCACATTCGTTAAAAGGGGGTCCCCGGTTCAATTGGGGATCCTCAGCACAATGCTAATTGGGAATCACTGCTCTAAGGAACCCTGTAATTAATCTCACTACACCAGTAACGCAAAGAAATAATAAAATCTGCATCATAAACGAACGATACAGTTAAACGTTTATTATTCCCCTTTTTTTACCGTTAATATTTGTTAACATCGAATAGAGTACGCAACTATAATTACGTAGTAAAATGTAATTACACGTTATACGCAAACATTAAACGATAGAAAAAAAATATATATTTACGTCAGTACACTCCATAATACTATAACGATATATTTTTAAAACAATGTTACTCGCCACCACCGTTGACACATATTCAAGCGTTGAAAATTATTGTTTTAATTTCATGCACTATTAGCGATAAATGAAACTGATTTATCATATTACACAAGCAACATTTGTAACTATAGTTCTTTAACCAAGTCCTATTTGGTCGTAGTTGATATAAATTTAAAAACTGGTGTTCAATTAACTTTAACGGTCGCACACTTTTTTTGGAATATTTACACCAGTCAAATCAAATTAAGTCAATCATATCCCATGGGATAAAAATCTACTTCACAATGTAGTCATATTATATTACATTATAAGCGGACATTTTCATATCCCACATCTGACATATTACACACATTTTTCAAATTCGGTCGAGAGTCAAATGATTTTTACTTTCAGAACTACATTATAAATACACTATGAAACATATAACGATAATTCGGAAAATTTAGAACCACATCCAATTAATTTAATGAAATACTTATCTATTTAGAGAACGATATATTTTTAAGATTTTGATTTTCTAAGAAAAATATCGCCAGTTACATAATATATTGGTTTGACTTTAGAAAAATTAAACTCTGGGATTAAAATGTTATAAAAAATTATGAAAAAAGTAAATATTTTCGATTTAGCTAGAAATTCAACAATGATCGATGAGGGGGAACGTTGCCAGTAAGTTTTAGTTGTAACGACATCTTATATGATTGTATGATAACTTAAAAAAAAACATAAATTGTGCTGTGGAGAAGAAATTTTATACACTTATTAATTTTGGATTTACAAATTTGATTTGAAAATCGAGAATGCAAGTTAAAAAAAAAAAAAAAACCGTAAATACATTAACGTTTATTCATATAATAAATATAGCTATCGAGAACAGGACGAGTAGACAAACAACGACTGGCTGATACAATATTAAATTAAATACTTAATGAAAAAAAGTTATATTTATCCAAACTTGATTTGATAACGTGTTTGTGTTTTTTTTTTTTAACCTATTCAGGCCGTCTAATACGTTTGTGGAGGATATATGTTTATTAGACATTTTAATTTTGGATAAAATCAGTTATTCCTAATAATATATACTACCACCAACATACCGGCAAAGTAACTGATACTTAAATGAAGTATAATATACATATATTTTAGTGGTTTTATTGGAATCGGAAATCGACATGACGATTTATAAAAAAAAAAAAAAACTCTTTTTTTATTATATCAAAATTGTAATTATTTTGCTCACAATATTTCGTACATTCCACACAACCCCATATACTTAACAGAATGCAATCCCTTCGTTTCGAACCGAGCACATTATCAAGCTACGTACAACATGATTTTCTATGAGCACGAGGCGATAAAATAATGGATAATAAATATAATACCTATAATAATATAATGGATAATGAGAAACTCCTATCGTAGCGTACGCCTACAGAAAATATACAAATCGCTTAAACTAAAAAATTAAAAATTGTCGTTACGTTTATTTTAGATAAATCTCATTATTGGTTTTGAGCCAATACCACCGCCGAATAATACACGTATCCGGCGGCTTCGTTCTCTCGTAACTCGTTTCGGCGATTGTCGTTCAGCCGGGTTTTCGACGCGTGGTATAACGGTAAAAAAAAAAAAAAAATAGAATTTGACCAACGGATGAGAGAGAAAAAAATTGTGTGCACAATATGCGCGCATAAATGTGTGTGGCTGCCGCGCAACGACGACGACGGTATGCGTTCGCGAAAAGTGCAGGTCAGAATTTTTGCTGTTATCCCCGAATGGCCCCTATGCAGACATAGGCAGAAGTAGGCACACACACACTGCGGTTTGTCAAATCATCGTCGAAAAACCGGTTTCGCGGTCGTCGGTACTACGCGCGAATCGCGCTGCGAACACGAGTGAATTTTTTCGACAACGCGAGATGAAAACCAGGCGCACACGAGAGATGTTCCGTGTGTCGTGTGTGCATGGGCATTTTTCCAATGTGAATTTGCCGTTTCAATACCTATATATATATATGTAAACACCGCGTAATACCTATACATATACATAAAAATGATGTTCGAAAATGTTTTGGACGACGTGCGCACCGAAGAAAATCACATTTTGTTGTATCCATCGTCGACCGGTTTTCATTCCCAGAGCCTCTGTCGAGAAAAAAGTCCAATTTAATAATACCAACCGGTTTGTACCAATATACGTGTATTTGTATACGACGTTAGGTATTTATACTTGAATTACAGCTAAGCAACACGTAGCACACGTTAAAACGCACACGGCAGACGAACGCGCGGACTTATGGGTCGTTGGTACCATTTTTCGATCATCGTCTTCGTGCCGGGAGGCCCTAGACTCCCTCTTCATCACCCTCACGATGGACTTTATTATTTGTACCGTTCTTCTGAGAACTATCTCGCAACGCATCACGAATAACGCGTTAGAAAAACTCTCTTCTTAAGTCGACTGTCAATTAAACTACTACTTTGGTCATTTATGCAGAAGTCTATTTAACCTACAATATATACTATGAACTTTATCGGTAATGAGAATTTCCAGAGAACATCAAAAACTACCAAAAATTAAAAAAAAAAAAAACAGTTATTATTTTTATTACTATTGACAGTCAGAGCTTTTGATTTACAACTTTAATTGCAAAATGTAGTATAGTTAATAAGTTAATAAGTTTATAAGTACTTATATTACTTATTTAATAATAAATATTAACGTAACTATAGTTAATAATTTACGATAGTAATTATTGATTATTAGGTTCAGTTAATATTTTTAACAATTAAAATTCACCAGAAATAGTGAAGTAAAATAGTTTTCAAGAATAACACTAATGAGAAAGCAAAATTCGATTCAGTTTTTTTTCTATGATTCCCATGATTTCTCACGTGCTATGGAATTTCTTTTCTTTACACGTTGGATAGACTTCAACTTTCATGCTCCATAAACATGCGCCAATATACTTTAAGTGAATATTGTAATATTATGTCAATTAAAATATTACTTCAGTTAAATTAAAAATGAGGAGAACAAGTCTAAAATATGGCACGCTCCTTGATGAGAGTACATGTAAAACGTCTTTAAAATGGAATTGCATGGGTCAAACTCAGTTTTGCATAGTAGAAAGATTGAAAAGAATCCGACGTCGTATATATATATAAATTCCGTCACGCTAGGAGTTGTTCGAGCACTAATCCGATAGCGAATTGTTTCAGATAAAAAATTATTCAAAAAATTGTGTAATTTAATACTGTTATTTTTTTTTTTCAGTATAATACCTACTTAAATTTTCAATACTTAAACTTCCAACTTAAACTGTAAACACTTTATCATATAGTCAAACTTTTCCAAAAGTTTTGACAAGCAACTTTTTGAATCAAAATTCGACAAAGGAAAACAATGTTTGAAATGCTTTCTTTAAAACTCGACCAAAGACTAAATGGAGTCGCAATCGACTCAAAATCATATTGCGATCGATATGCCATAACATATAATATTTATATGCAAATGAGGTTTAATACTGTGTAAATACGAACGAGACTACCATAAATAATTAGTCGTGCACGTACGCAATGGTATTTTTTTCCAAGATGTGAATCGTTTAAGAGACGAGACGATGGCCAAATGTAAACTTCTACAGGAATATATTTTATACTTGCTCAAAAAATGTGGTGTAATCTCCTACCCTGATATTTTGACCTAACTTAACGAGTTTAGGATGTCCCAAAAAGCTCAACATGGTGGACAGTGTTGCGCATAAAATTTATTTAGATAAAGGATGGAGATAAAAGACAAAAAAAAGTGAATATTATCTTGATAAAAATAAAAGACAAAACCCTTTTGAATTTACTTTCGTTTACTGTATAAAATATATAATAAAATTATTTTATTTTTTTTTTTTTTTACGTTTATCTAATAAAATAATAATATTTAAGTTTAAGTACTATAAAAGATGACTTTTTCTACGACTCTTATACTTAAAATTTAATATACGTATTATATTTAAAATTTCTGTTAGTTTTGCCAATCAAAGATGTAATACATTTATAAAGCTCGTATAAGAGTTGACACTATGTCCATGTAGATTTCCAACTCTGAGGGTTGTATTATCAATATAATAATTTGTCTGCACCACGCCTGTGCTCCACGTGCGCGATTAAACCCGTTGGTACTCGAACTTTCCCGTCGGCACGATTAGCAGCTACGTACACACACGAGTAGTCCACAGGTAAAACGCACGAGACACGCGACAATGATGTAATACCGATCGTTTTTAATAATATTGTTACGCCTTCGCGCCGCGCCGTCGTCGTTGACAAATCGATTTTCAAGAGTTATTAAATAATAATATGTAGGTACTTATAATACACGTATAGTTTTCTAATTGCTTTATAGACACACACACACACATACACGTCACCACCGTGGAATTGTTATATAACACCGCAGTGGCGCCGGAAAACGCTGTTTTTACACTCTCGTGGGTCGCGCACGCCTACGTCATCACATCCCTGTATATGACGTTAGCAGTCCACGTGGGCGAGCTCTTTAAATTTATACATGCAAACCCGTGTATAGGACACGATACTTTTTCTATAGGATTAAGCCGGGGTAGAGACGAGATGTAAACACACCCTCCCCTATCCCTCGTCCCTGCTCTTTATTTATATCGCCACCCGCGCGAATCCACGAAACAACGTTTATTCTGCTCACGAATATACGCCCGCGAACTTTTCGCAATTTATCTTACTAGTCGCGTTGTCTCTTCTACATATATGTATATATGACACGGATTGACGTTGGCATTTAAAGTGAACGCGTTTGCTTATATTATTATTATTATTATTATTATTGTTTTCTTATTCGTTTATTTCGCGTGTACGATGACAATAATAATTTGGCGAAATAAACACGTTGTAAAATAAGCGAACATATTATAATTCGAGTTTGGTGAACTATTCGCGATTCAAATTTTCGGAAACGACACTCAAATTTAGCGCTTGATTTACAAATAGTTTAACGACCAAGACGGAATAACAAATTCGATCTACAAATACGCGAATATGAGATGTATTTTTCACTCGTACGTTTAATTCGTTAAAGTAGGCCGTAGATATCCGCGATAACCTACGTATATTACGATTACCATAGAACAGATATTTTCGATCGAGAATCATCGTAACGAAAATATTATTCCGGAGTGAAGACGGGTGACTCGACACATAGGAATCTGTCTTTCCAACGAACGTGTTATATATATATTTTTTTTTTCATTATTCTCTCCGAATAATATCGTTTTTCTGCCACGCGATATGGATTCACACCTACTCGAATAACAAAACGGCCACTGACACGGTACACAAAAACATTGGTAACAAATACATTAAGCATTCCGTACGAATACGACTGAGTATGAAATCGCGTCTCGAATAACACATTACGTGTTACGATCGTTTTTTTTATTTTTCAAAACGATTTCGATCAAACAGCTATTAAAACTTGATTGATAATGCCTATTAATATGAAATTATAGTTTAAGAAGCCGGACATACTGGTACCATGGGTATTCATTGCTCTTCAGGTGGGACTTGGTGGGTGTAAATTTTAAAGAAACGATAAATAATTTCTTTTATAAAACGATTCTGAGCAGCGTTTCAGTTTGTACGAGACAATTTTACTCAAAAATTATAAAATTTATTATTAATATTATTATTTAAAAAAAATGTATATATTTATTTTACTCAGCTAGTTTTATATCCCATTATTAACTGAGAACAGGAAAAAAAAAATTGATAAGAAAAATAAATGTTAGGAAAAATGTTTGGATCAAAAAATAAGTTTTTGTCAAATTTTAAGTACTTTTACCCAAATTTTGTAAAAATTAATAAGAGTTTCGAAAAATTACTTCGAAAAAATATATTCTTGAGGTAAATTCTAATCCAAAAAGTTGCTAGCCAAAATTTTTGGAAAAAGTATTTCAATACAAAAACGTGTACACATAAAATAAAATAAAAAATTAACATCATTGTGAAAACACTTGCTTCTGCGTTATATACAAAATCTAAAATGTATAAATATACGAGTAAATGTATATGATCTGTGTAAAACTATATTTAATGAAAAATGCTTTTTTTTTGTTTCCGCTAGTTGAGATTTATTTTAGACAGCAAACTGATATTATTTGTATAAAAAAAAAAAAAAAAAAAAAAAAAAAACTTGACCAATTAACGAGATTTTTTATGCAAGCGCATTTAATTGATAGTTAAAAAATGCATATTACTAAACATTTAGTGTATAAAAAATCTTAATGCACTTTTCAAAAGTCATTCAATGATATAATTTTACCACGTGACCACGTCATCGATTAATTCGCTCGGAAAACATGTATGTAGGTCACACAGATAAAAAACAGTCGTAATTTTCAGTAAACGATATCAGTTTACTTAAAAAAAATACTAGACCAGGAAGTATTTAGGGGGATCTAGAGGGTTTCAGGCTTCCCTTCAATGGAAATGTTTAAAGATATTTTTATGTTATATACAAATCATTATACCTAGAGAGCCTATATATCAGAGAGTGGCCACTGATGTCGTCATTTCTGATTGGTTCCTGTATTTTCAATGATAAAAATTTCGTCCAAACAATCAAATAATTTATATGAAATGTTTTTTTTTTTTTTTATTACTGATAAGCACATGTAATGTGCTGATAATAATGTTTGGATGAAAAATTAAGCAATATGGCGTAATCCATATCCATTGATAAGAGTGGCCACTCCGGTGGCCACTCTCTTATTATACCTGTGAAGAAATGAAGTATATGAAATTAAACTGCACCAAGTGTTATGTTCGACGTATTTTCCTTACTTTTTGAACAAAAAATGCCTCAAAATTTTAGTAGGTATAAAAAAATAAGACACTATAGGTATCATAAATTTGGAATTGGTGTAGGTAAAATTGTTAAACCATTTGATAATTCATGGACAATGGTAATAAAAAATTTCAAATGGAACGGAACAAATTTGCCATCAATGGAAAAGAGAACGCATTTTTCTACTAAAATATTTGTATTTGTATTTAATATTTTTAAAATATGACTCCGTTATTAAAACGATAATGTGTTATCTTAATAAAATGTAGACGTATCATTATCGAGAACACATGCACACTACGACGTAGTGGGAAGGAGGTATTTATGTGCAGAATAGAAAATAACTAAACGCGTTTCAGTCCGACCCTCCCCTCCCCCTCCTCAACCAAAAACCAAAATATGCTAAACACAACAACACCGTACCTGTAATGCAACCACGACGCGATACCGCAACAACGAGTTCAGTAATCCCACACCACTTGCTATTCGCGCGATTCACTCACTCGTCGTCGATTAACAGAATTTTTTTTTTCTTCCTATACCTCTCTGTAATAATAATAACGATAAACGTGGAGACGACGATTTGCTCGGTAGCCGAAGAATACACGTTCTAATAACGCATTAATACATACACATACATAGTACCTACTGCATTCTACGTGCAATATGCGTATTGTTTTCCGGTAGACGATCTCATGCCGCGATTCGTCTGCGGTGACGGCGATGACCGCAGCCACCACCAGCCCCGTCGCTTGACGCACACGCACACACACACAACACACCTATATATATATGTATATACAAACTCCTACCATTCTCACTCATACACACACACACACACGTACACGTACGACGTGTAATCTTTTTACGTACGTGATGACAATTATTCCGTTACAAGCCGAGGAGTGTCGAATCCAGTCGACCTTCGAGTGAGATGTACGACCAAACACACACACACACACGCACACGTACACTAGACCTTGGGAATAAGAGACTTCACGGGCGTCAATGACCGGTGGTGTGACGTCACTCGGGGATATTCTAGAACAGTGGGTCCCAACCATTTTAGCTGTGCGGCCCATAAATTTTCAATAAAATATTTTGAGGCCCACTAACTAAATATACGTCATAATAAAGTTGAAAAATTTAAACACACAAACATAAAATATAGACG
>JAIPRM010003906.1:0-24505 GCA_025469315.1 Stegophylla sp. TES_Ste_2020 | reverse complement strand
ATCGTTTTACTGAAGAAATGATTTATCGTTTCTTTAAAATTTAATACGCCCGTCAAGAGAATACCACCCGTCGTGCGAAGTACACCCATCGTGCGAAGTATGTCCGGCTTTTTTTTTTTTTATAATTTCACTTTTGTGTTTATTTTTTACTGTCACATAAATATCGATTAAATGCGTAAGGGCAAATATTTAGCCGGATAAGTTGTTCAACGGTCAACCACAGATGAGTACATTGAAAAACTTAAAAGCATGATAGTAAATAAAAAATTTATAAGTACCTACTAAACAAGGGCACCCACAGGAAAGGACAACTTCCTGCCCTAGATTCTTTGCAAATTAAAAAAATATGTATTCAAATCCTATATCCCAAAATCATTTTTTATGTGAAAATATTAATTTTTTTTTTATTATGTTGATGACCTCATAATATAACAGTCGTATTTTTGTTATATTATTTATGTTTTGTTATTTGTATAACTGGATAACGTATAAGTATAAGGTAGTAAGTAAAATGTGTTATGATTATTGTAAAATAGTTAAGAAATCTTTTTCGGTTAGTGATAATGAGAACATATCATATTTTTTAAAAGATTATGAATTCTATCCAATTGTGAAAATGACTATTACACCAACAACGTGTACTATAGAAAGGACTTTTAGCGCGTAACGTCGGTTGCGTTCTACAATGTGTGAGAATCATTTATATGGCTTATGTAAGTTAAGTTTACCCGGGAAAAAATCGAAAAAGTTTAATGTAAAAGAAAAGGTTGTTGACGAATTTGGAAAAAATAAAATAAAATTACAATTTGTGTTCAAAGTCTTCTATGTAAAAAATGTAGTTGGTATAATGTACGTAAGTAGTAACTAATGTATACTATACTATACCTTGCAATTTAATTATTATAATTCTATTATTTTTGAAAATACACATTACACAAGTGTTTTTGTATTTTTAATAAAAATTAAGGCTATTCCTCCCCTGAATTTTCATCTGCGGGTGCCCTTGCTTGCTAGTATGAAAACAACCCGTATTATGAAAAAATTTTTATGTATCTTGATAAGTTTTGATACATATATATCATAGAGTAACAGAATACGTGCATCGTATTTTATATGTATACATTTTGTACCGTTGTACGTGCGCGTTTTGTTTTCGTTTAAATGTTAAATTTTCTGGCACGTTTCAGAGTTTGAAACAACAACTTTTTATTGAAAACAACGAATACACAGTACCTATCACAAAAGACAGATAATATTTATATTGTAATCAACTGATCACTGATCGGCTTCAACGAAATTATACTTGTTTATACCTACGTCCTATGCATAACATATATTGCACAGTACCTTGGGTGTTTGTGTGATTGATCTTATATACTATACTGACATTGAACTTAAATGTTGTTGAACTAAAAATAATTTTGTTACATTAAAACGAAAATTGATTTTTCATAAGTATTATATTCTCCTCCTACACCTAATGAATATTCCATAAATTATTTCAAATTACAATAAAATATAAACATCATATAATAAATTAAAATAAAGATGCTATAATTATCGTAAATCAATACAAATTCACTATAATATAAAAATTAGTATTAATATATTTATCATGTCACGGCTGAAAAAAGTGCTAAATATTTAGTTGACTGGGAGAGATTTGAACTCGGTACCTTCACATTCAAATTTGCCTACCTTAACCAGTACGCCACAAGAACCGCGTTGAAAACTGTTGAGATAATATAGGTATTTTTTAATATAATAATAGAAAATATTGAATTTTAAAAATAGAATAATTAGAAAACTATTGATGCACGTGGATTTAAGATGACGAAAAAACATTACCCATCAACCTTTTAGGGTGTTAATTAGAAATATATTATAAATATATTTGTCCGTACTTTCTCCGATTTGTCTTCGTTAAAATCCTTGTAAAATGTTTTGTTCTTCATCCATAAGAAATTTTATTACATCAAAATATTCGCAATAACATTTTCCACTTTAGTATCAAATTTCAAAAAGATCGGTTGAACCAATTTTCTTTTATGTACGTTAAAATAATGTAATTTTAGGTAAAACCAACGAATTCGTCAGTTGACATACGATTTTCGAAATTTTTTCAGGTCAATTAGACGTATATGTGAGTGAAATCATATTAAATTTTCAAGTCCTAATATCAAGAATTAAAAATTTTATCACATAAAAACTTACAAAAAACGAGGAATTTCCAAAATTTCCAAAGTGCTTAACTCAAAATTGATCAATTATTTTTGAAATTTTTTCAAAGTATTCTCGTAATCATTTTTAATAGTTGATGAAAGTTTCAAGTTTCCAGCTGCATTACTTTTGATGTTATGTTAATTCCGGTAATACCTTTTTTTGCCGTTTTTGGTCAATTTTTCGACATATTTTCTTCGTTTTTGGAGTAAAAGTATTGAGGAATTTGAAAAATGATTTTTTTAAATTACCATTTGTGCATTATTTCGGGGGCTTATGGAGATACTGAAAGTTTTGGACGAGTATTTATAAATAAAAAAAGTATTCACAGAAAGAGAAAAAAAAGACATCATCGTAAAATCATAAGCTTCTGCTCAGAATTTTAAAAAATGTCAAAATTCGAATATCTTACAGTATAAAATAAATTGTATTGTTGTTTTTACTGACATTGAAAGACGGTAACTTTTAACAGAAATTTGCTATTACTTTTTTTTTAATAACGACCTAAATTGTTTTGAAAAAAAAAATAATAATAATAACTCGCTTAGCCTTGTGTTCCGTAATAATCGTCACGAATAATATAATTATTTGCGGTTTACATATGTATTTTTAAATACAAACCCTAAGGCTCAGCGAAAATAGTTTATCGGTCATAGTTTAAAACAATGAGATCACGACATAGAGTTGCATTAGGCCCTTTTCCCATGAACGCGTTTCATACGCGCGCGTATCATACGCACGCGTTTCTTAAAAGCCCCTTTCACATAGACGCGTATGTATTTGAGTATAAATCTAATAAGAAACGCGCGCGTATGGTACGCACGCGTATGAACGCGTTTATGTGAAAGGGACCTTAGGTACCTATATTGATTTTTCGATTATACGGCCTTCGACAATTCGCGGTATCCGTTTACTTACATCAAGTATACCCAATTATTAATTAATATTATATAGAGATACTTGGGTATAAAGTGGACTTAACGTGAGTACTGTACATAAGTTTATAGTGATAGGAGGAATAACCCAGCTTCACCCGTGTGTAGTGTTTTTGTCACATATTTATATAAATAGGGTCCGGATTTGTATGCATTTTCATAGTTGCAATGAGTAATATATTTGCTGCTCGACGGGAGTAAGAAATGTGGATAATTTGTGTAGCAGAAAATACTTAGAAAAAATTTTATTTTCCATATAAATGCATATTTTAGGGATGACGGAATATATAAATAATTTCGCATATTTTTTTAGAAAGTTCATTAAACCATTAATTTTATTTTTAGTTTCACCGTAAATTCTAGATTATTATTTATAAGTTTATGACGTTTATAATTGTTGGGAAATAAATTGTACTCCCCAAATCCTACATTTTTGTGTTTTAATTATAATCTCCTGTAGACCCAGTGCTACTTCGTTTAGTTCTGACTAAATTTTATACTCATAGCTTTAGCGGTTCCAGCTTGGCGATAATGAATCACTCCAGGACAAGTCATTATATACACACATATATATAAATTATAAATGTATGAGTATAGTATACAAATAAGGTATAAACATATTTAAATATAGGTTCATTAAATAATTCAAAATATAATAATAATTCTTACTTAGTATTACCTAACATAATAACATAGGTAACATTATAATATTATGCATTATTATGTTTGTATTGTATTTCAAATTAAAATTTGCACAAAATTTATCTAATAATTTTTACTCTCAACATGCATTTATTACAAGATGTAACAAGTTATATGCCATGTAGGCAAACACTAGACAATTATCTTTTAATACAATATAAATATTATAAACTATGATATTATTGATGTTATAAACTATTTTTGCCGTTTGTAATAATATATATTATATTATATTGATCTACAAAATATTAACCAACTATATATAATATTTACAAAGGATATTATTTCATTAGGTAGAAGTGGTTAAGGTTTTTTTCCCCCAAAATTAATGGTTACATTTACCTCTTCATACATTTTGTCATTAATCGTATTTACAATGTCAACGTTTTTCAGGTAAATGACCTTATTTTTATTGCACTATAAAATATCGGATAATGAACTGTATTAAAAACTAGAGAGTAAGTAGCTCGAATAAGATTATAGATTAACGTGTGTAAAAGTATGTATGTTTTTATTTTCAAAGTTAAATCATCAAATAAAGTGTAATCTTTATACCTATGACGTTTATATGCTCTTAAGCTTACAAGCTAACCACCTGTACATAATATACATAATTATGTTGTATAAATTACGCATATTAAGTCTTGTGCCATTAATTAAATAAAATATAAAAGTAACTGTAAACAAATAATTGGAAATATTAAGTGCATTTATGAAAAATGAGATAAGAAATCAATATGAATGATATAATTGATTATGAATTTTAAAATGAAATGATAAAATAATTGAAATAGTCTGTACTATAGTAGCTGTACATAATATATTTACAACTGTGGTTATTTTGCATATGAACACATATTACACGAAATTTAATATGTAATAAAAATTAATAAAAGACATTTATTTATGGTGTAATAGTTTTTTGTGGTATAAACCATATTATATTAAATAGCAAAAAATGAATAAAACAGTGACTTGTAGTCAATCGAAATGTATTTTATTTAAGTTGAAAATAGTATTCTTAGGATAATGATACGAAAAATTAAAAAAAAAGACGTTTCGAATGAAGCAGGAAAACAATTTTTTTGTTCTTATTATATAACTTACTGGGCATATTGGGGCGCAATTATGATAAAAAAATTTAGGAGGAGGGGAGCAAACATGTTTATTTAATTGATTATGCCCTCTGCCCCATGGGTATTAATCTTATACAACTATTCCAAAATCTAGGGGTTTTGAATGGATGTGGGGGGATAATCCCCCTAATTGTGCCTATGACTGGGTAAATAATTTCCCGTCCTGGATTAATTCTACTCCAGATTACATCCCCTCCCATAAGAAATCCCTGAGCCCTCCACTGAACTGAATCATCCTTGTAGCCCACAAAAATACGTACCTATGTTATATATAAGGAATTATTTCAAAATATGTGAAGTAAAATGATAATTATTTATCCTTTATATTTAATATCTATTTTTTTTTCAGGCCACTGTGAGTTGGACGCCTTCCAAGTCACCTAAAGTTATGAAGTTTAATTGGTCAGAGTACGAACAAAATATTATAATGGGTAGCTTTTATTGGGGCTATGTCCTTACAGAGTTACCTGGTGGTCGTTTGGCCGAAATGATCGGTGCTCGACCAGTGTTTGGTTACTCTATGCTATTAGCATCTATGATCACGTTGTTGACACCTGTGGCAGCTAAAATAGGAATCTATTGCATTATATTCTGTAGGGTATGCTTGGGTTTTACTCTAGTGAGTATAATATTTAATAATAATGCCTGTACATTGATAATTATTCATATGCATTTCTTCTTCAAATTTTATTTCTTTATCTTTTTGTATTTCAGGGAGTCACATGGCCAGCCATATTACCACTAGCCGCCAATTGGATCCCACCAAATGAGCGTAGTAAATTCATGTCCAACATGATGGGTAAATCACTATTCATTGTACTCATAATTTGTATTTATTAACTTTCTTTTATTCAATAAATAAAAAAAAAACATAATTTACAAAAAATTAAGAACGTTTGATGAGAAAAAAATATAATCAAAAAAAATTTCTTGTTTATTTTCACATTTTAAATTTTTCTAACGCCAAAATATTTCTCATATTATTGTCTATCTTTGTTAAAATTTTTATAAAGTTTGGTTTAAAAAAAAATAGGTTCCAAGTATTTTCTTGTCAAATGTTGGGTAGTTTTACACAAATTTCAAGAACACAATTGAGAATTTTAAAAAATGACCTCTTTAAAGTACCATTTAAAGACAAATCTGGTTTAAAAAAGTTGATGGTCGAAACTTTAGGACGTGTTTATTTCCATTCGAAAAAGTGTTTACAGAAAAAAAATGAAATAAACATCGTTGTAAAAACATTAGATTCTTTGCTCCGCTCAGAATCTAAAATTTTTACATAAATTACTCATTTAATATTATACTTATATATGTATTACAACACTTCTTTGGTTGATTTATTATCTTTTTATTATAATATGAATATAAGTATCTTATATATAATTATATTGAATTTATGCTTTTTGACTTAATCTCATAAAAATTAAAATCAACCTTGATGTATAAATGTTTTTATAAAGGGAACTCAGGTATGCAGTGTTCAAAACAAGTTGGTTTATGATATTTGAATAAACATTACCGTGAGAATTGTATAAACAATACTTAGAAGTATTTGTAAAATAATTCTAAATAAAATTATCAACTTAATATCCATAATACTTGAGTTCATATTTAAAATTATTTAAATTTAGTATCAGATAAATAACATAGTGACGTATTTAATATTTATTTTAATTTGGCATTTTTCAGCTTCTACTTTAGGTGCAGCTATCACTTTACCAATCTGTGGTATACTAATATCTGAATGGGGATGGGAGTCAGTGTTCTACATTACTGGAATTGTAGGAATTATGTGGTCTGTGATGTGGTTTAATTTAGTTTTTGAGACTCCCGCTGATCATCCCAGAATTTCAGAATTCGAAAGACACTATATTGAAGCTCAAATTGCCAAGCAGAGCAGTTTGGGTACAAAGGTAATAATTGTATTTAGTAAAAAATGTATTTAAAGAGTTCGATGTTAAGGGAATAACAGATGTGGCTAAAGAGTACCTATATGAAAAGAACGCTAACATGTAGAAACACTCCATACTGAACAGGTTTAGAGGAAAAATCATTTATAATAAGAAGAAAGCTTCATATGGTCAGTCACCCAATTTCAAAATTGTTTTTCTGAAATTTTTAATTTAAAGCTTTTGAAATTTTGAATTTGTATTGTTAAATTTATATGAAATCAATTCGAAAATCAGACCACATTCTAACTATGCATGTTGTATTTTAGATTCTGTGCAAAGCAAGAATTGCAGTTGTTTGTCTAAAAATTTTTTATGTTCATTTAAATAGAATGAAATAGATATAGTCATATCTCATAAGTGAATATCTCTGTATAGGGAATAAAATATATCCAGAACACATTGGTATTCATAACCTATACAGAGATAATAATTCTATAAGATAAATTATATTATAGTATATAATTAGTTATTCTTGGTGGATGTGTTAAAAATGACGATTATTTATACTATTAACTTAATTTGTTCAGAATCGTTGTATTGAAGAAATGATTTATCATTTGTTTAAAATTCTACACGCCCACTAAGAGTATCTGACCTGAGGAGCAAAGAATATATGTGGAGCAAAGTATGCTCAGTATTTTTCATTAATTTGTAGAAAATTCAACTGAATTTTATTGATAACTTTAAGTCTTTTTAATGAGTTGCAAAATAAAAAAACAATGGGATCACTTTTGTTTTGTTGTAAACATATTAATTTCTAAATATAAATATTAAAAAGTATTATCAATTATACAATTAAATTAATTAAAACTCGCTCCCAGAAAAAAATTGTAACTATGCTACTGCTTTTAGACAATGGTTAGACTTTGGGTATGTACTAGATTGAGGATTTTATAAATATATTTACCTGCCTGTATGAACTGAGAAAAAATGTATCAAATTTTTCATTTAACACCCATAAATCATTTTATAATATTTGTGTAAATGACTGTATTATAATAATGAATTTAATTTGTGTCCAATTGTTGAATTGTCATGGTAATGATACCTGATCGACTGTAATTTGAGCCCTGTTGTTTACAAGATGAAGTCTCACAAGTGTTATCGACTGGTGTAATTTGTGACATAGAATGTTTGCAAAGAGTATTTTCAACAATGAAAAAAAAAAAAAATTAAAAATGATGGGGATAATGAAAGGATGTTCATAAATAAATTATCATGTTCCTGAAAGAAAAGTACCACAGATCCTTAGTGATGAAAATATCTGCAAAGAATGAAGGCCATATTTAAGAATTTGGACATACTTCACACCATGGGTATTTTTTGCTCTTCGGATAAGATTTAGTGGTTGTAGTACATTTAAAAATAATGATAATTCATATAATATACACAATAATAATTATCAGTTTTAAAAGTGTCACAAAGAAAATGGTTTTAAAAAAAATTTTCTTTCATTGAATTATACTTAATATTATTTTCTATTTATGTTTTATTTTAGGTAGATACATAGATTCTGAGTGGAGCGAAAGACCTAGTGTTTTTACAATGATGTTTATTTAAATTTTTTTTTTATTTTTCTTTTTCTGAAAACACTTTTTTGTGTAGAAATACTTGTCCTAAAGTTTCGATCAGTAATTTTATAGATCTGGAATCACACCTAGATACTACTGTAGCTATGATACACTTTTAGAAGGACATTTTTTAAAATGTATCAATACTTTTTATTTAGGGTTGGCTGTCGGTCAATTGACCGGTCAAAATCTTGTCAATTGACAATTCAAAATGAATTTGACCGGTCAATTGACAATTTTTTTTAATTTGCATTTTAACAAATTCTTGAAACATATTATTTATCAAATGTAAGCTCTAGAAAGTTTCAGTAAAATAGTAATAATGCTATTAATATTATATAAATTATAATTTATGTTATATCAATATTGTTTATGGTCCAAAAAATAAATTTTTAATTTTGAGATTTTGACCAGTCAAATACAGTCAATTGATCAAAAAAGTAAGAAAAACCCGACCCTACTTTTTTTCAAAAACGTGGAAAATCTGTAGAAAAAATCTTTTAAGCCTGATAGTGCTATATACATACATATACATATATATATATCACTATACCATATTACGTAATATGTTCAAATTGTTTATTGTAATTTAAATTAAACATAAAACTTGTTACAATAAATAATAATAGTGTGTTCTTTTCTAATAAATGTCAAGTATTATTATTTTATTTTATTTTATTATTTTGTTTACAGCCAAATAAACTACCATGGGTAAAAATACTCACGTCATTACCTGTATGGGCGATTGTAATTACACACGGAACTAGTGTCTTTGGATACTTTACTATTGTCAACCAGTTACCCACATACATGAAGAATTTACTTCATTTTGACATCAAAGCGGTATAGATGGTTTTTCCATGCTCGTCTCTAATGCATGTACTGATATTAATAAGTTATGGAATAATATAATAAATTTTTTACAATTTTAGAACGGCCTGTTATCTAGTCTTCCATACTTGGGAAAGTATATAATGGCACTGGGGGCTGGAATAGTTGCTGATTGTCTTCTAAAATCTGAAAAAATTAGCAAAACAACGATTAGAAAAATTTTCACTATGATTGGTAATATAAAATTAATTTAAATGGTCTTCCCTAATTGATTTTTTTTTTTTTATTATTAATTTATTATTTGTGTTACAGGAGTATTTACACCAGGTATTATGATGGTATTCCAAGCGTATTATGGAGAGAACCAATTTTGGTCAGTTACAATATTCACAGTTGCATTGACGTTGAACGGAGCAGTGACTGGAGGTTATTTGGGAAATGGTTTGGACATTGCTCCTAATTTCTCTGGTGCGTATACTACATTATATACATGTATGTATATGAATAAAAAAATAATAAAAAGTTATTACATTTTAGGCACAATATTTGGAATGGCAAATACTCTGTCTTCGTTTGGTGGATTCTTGTCTTCATATATCGTCGGAAAACTTACGAATAACAATGTTAGTAAAAATATTAAATTGCTTATTAAATATTTAAATGTAATATTAACAATAAATATATATTTCTTAAATTTAAATAAGAATTTAAAAGAGGAAAAAAGTTTACAAAAAATACAGTACATAATAGCTTAATAAATAGAAGAGGTGGCGTCTTAAGACAGTGTCTCAGTCAGTAGCGTTTCAAGACCATAGGTGCAATGGGAGGCTTGAGGAAGCTAAGTCCTCTCAAAACTACTTATAGCCACCCAGATTCTTTTTTTAATTGTATAAAATTAATGGCTTTAGAGGAGACTAAATCAATTAAATAAACGTATTAGCCTTTCAAAATTGTTATCCTAGTTGCGCCAATGGTTAAGACACAAATCTTTTTGATGCCAAGTCAAAAATCTTATACTTACCTGCTTACAAGTAACATAATTATTATACGTTTTAGTTAAAACTCATAATATTTCACCACCCTAATATAATATTATATGACATATTATGTGATTTACATATATTATCCAATCACTTACCTCTTTTTTAACTTGATGTTTATGATGGCTATACAAGTAGTAATATATTTAACACGTATTCTTCTTACAGCAAACCTTTGAACAATGGCACATTGTGTTTTGGATTTTGGCTGTAGCATACATGTCGGGGGCAATGGTATTTTTAATATTTGGAACAGCGAAAACTTTACCGTGGAATTCAGTTTCGAGTAGAGAGGAATTGGATGATATCACATCTGATGAAGCAGAAACAACAAAAGCATTGAAGAAAAACGAAATTGCATAAATATTATAACTGTTGAAAAGAGTGTCTCATGAACAGAGATAACAAATGAAGTCGCTGTGAAAAAATGTACAGATAAATTTTTTTTTTCAAATTTTGTACACACAATTTTATGTTTTTTTTTTCTTTTTTTATTCTATGTATTGTATTTAAACATACGCATAATTAATTTGAAATTAAGATAACTATTATAAATATTGATAAATATTATGAAGAGACTAATACAGAACATTTTGTCATAATTATATTTTAATTTAATTTTGCCTTTATTGATTGATTTTTTTTTTTCTATTATATAATATATATATTATTTTATTTGATATCTCTTATAAATATTTAATTCAAAAAATTTGATACATTACATTCTAAATTATTAATAATTTAATTTAATTTACAATGATGATAAATCATGTATATACCACATGCAGAATAATGATCAATTTGATTGTAAAAATATTTTAATAATGCATATTATTGAAGATTCAATATTTCTGCTTGATATTTGTGATAAATTTTCCAAATCGTATAATAAAAACAGTTTTGAAATATTTCATAAGAAGTTAATGATTTATTTTACACTTTATATTAATAAATACATACATATATTATGATTTGCTGGAGGGGCAATCAACTGGTGGTATGCGCGTACCTCTGAGGTTATGCGAGATGATTTCGAGGGGTACGTGAAAATAAATGGGTAATAGCGGAGAAAGTTGAATTTGATTTACAGTGGAATCTCGGTAATCTGACAGATATCAGACTACCGGATTAACAAAAATGGCGGATTAATCAGGGTTCTCATAAAAACGCATTTTTTTACTTATTGAATTTTACCATTTTACTTTATTTATTATGTGTAGCATATATAAATAATACTTACATGCTGTGTTTAATTAATCAACTAATGAATAATTAATTTAAATAAAAAATAGAATATCCAACAGGTTTATTCGGATTTAATTAGTTAGTAGATACTTAGTTTTATCTAACATTTTTTCGTTTACGATAGTATTTTAATAGTTATTTGCCAGATAAATACAAATTGGTTTGTAGTTTAATATTAAAGCCGTATTACTGGATGTACCGGATTATTGAGCGACCGAATTACTAAGATTCTACTGTATTTAAGTGTTTCATTTTGGAAATATGCAGTTTATGGTATTAAAAAATAGAAAAGCTTCTGTCACAATAACAAAGAAGTTTAACCGTCAACTTATTTTATTGATACAGTACAGTTTATAACTTATAGAAATTTTGTATTCTATATAAATATACGATGATAGTGTCAACTTTGTCCGGTCGGACGGTGCATTCGTTATTACAATTAAATTTCATAATTTTATTGTTATTTTTTTAGATTCTCAGTTGAGCGAAGAAACTGGTTTTGTTACAATGATGTTTCTTTTTTCTGCAAATACTATTGTGTGTAGAAATACTCGTTCGAAAATTTCAACCAGTAACTTTTTGATTCCAAATTTATCTTCAGATGATACTTTTAGAGAAAGTGTTTACTTTACATAACAAATGTATGTATACAAGGGTGTATCAGAAAGATCTTATGTATAAAAAAACTTTTTTTCCATTAATAAATTTACCTTTTTTTTTTTTTCTAAAAATTATTACTAGAGCATTGTGCTACAGTAAAAATGTGCCTTTAACTATTATTATTATTATTTTTTTAGACTCAAATTTGCATATTTGAAATTTTATATTTCAGTTTTAGAAAAAATTCAAAATAGCCATTTTGTGAATATGATTTTTAGAACAAAATAATGATACTTCATCTCCATACAAATCCATTCATTTTCTAAGACTTTTATAAATTTGCAAATAAATTTAATAATATTGTTAAATAAGTCACCGTTTTTATGACGTATTTGACAAAATTATTAAATATCGTAAACTTAAAACAATCGTAGAAAATTAACGGATTTTATGTTTATAAGATATTTAAGCACCAATATTTTCCTAAAAATTAACAAATCACAAAATGGCTATTTCTAAACCTGTAATACAAAATTTCAAATTTGAAAATTTGGGTTCTAAAAAAAAAAAAAAAATACCTAATAGGATTATATTTTCATTATTACCGTGATTTTTTCCTCTACAAAGAACTACATACGTACATCCAAGTAAATAATTTAATTTCGGCTGTCAAAAATAAGTTAATGAATCCAATGTTAGGGGGGGGGGGGTCAACGAAAAACAGAAAAAAATGACACAAGTGGTCTATGGGGACAAAAAAGTTTAGGAATTTCTGCTCTAGGATATTGTAATTTATCATTATTATTATTATTTTATCATCAGCAGTCTGAACGTGTATTGAAAATCGTCATTACGTTTATCGGTGACGTCGCTTCGCTCGCCCAATCTATAATATATGTCTTTGACTTGCTGCGCAATGTGGGTAAATTTCGGTTTGATAATCGATATTATTGATTAGCTTATGAGTAACCAGAGATATGGTAAAGATATTATATTTCATCACATGCCGTTATAAACTGTAATCGAACACTGGCCTCACCTTATGTTCTATATCATTTTTCATAAATTAATAACAATATAATATCCAGATACTAAAATATGTACAAATCGTATTTATATTTGAATAAAATAATAAAAATGATATTTTACATAATATAATATTATTCTACATGATTTCATTTCCTTAACAAGTTTCAGGCAAATGGCCATTGCCCGAGGGCGCCCATTAATTGAATTTCAAAGGGGGTACAAATTTTAATAAATTATTATGTTTTTATATTAATTACCAGTTTTAGCAATAATTCATCATCGGTTAATGTTCTCCCTCCTCCCACAAGTATTTGTAAGTACAGATAAAATTTTATACTAATTGCATTATTGGTCCATCAAAATAATCATGTAGGTAATAAAAAAAAAAAAAACTAAAATGACTTTTCCTTTAAAATATAATTAAAATTATATCACTTAAGTAATTAAGAACATTGATTTAATATTTTGTAATGATTTTTAATATATTCATGTTCATTTGGTCATTATCAGGGTCTTTCATACTTTCTCTATTTCTCGTCACCTCCTCTATCTATTTTCATTATTTTAGATTCTGAACGTCGAACGAAGTGAAGAAGCTAGTGTTTTTACAATGATGTTTATTTATTTTTTTATTTTTTTTTATTTATACAACTTTTCGTATAGAAATACTTGTCCAAAAGTTTCGATCAGTAACTTTTTGAAACCGGGATTTGCCTCTAGATTGTACTTTAGAGAGGTCATTTTTTGAATTGCTCAATTCTTCAATTTTTTTTTTTTGGAAAAAACCCAAAATTTAACAAAAACGACTCGGAAGCCATCATTTTTTGATCCGAACTATATGAAAATTTAAACACAGATCGAAAATCATATAAGAAAGATTTTGTCGGAAGAAAATTTTGAAAATGTTAACAAAAAAAATTTTGGACATTTTTCTAACATTTTTTTTTCTCATTTTTTTTTTATATTATTAACACACCTCGTTCAGAATCGTTTTTTTGAATAAATGATTTATCGTTTATTTAAAATTCAATACACCCATCAAGAGAATCCCACCCGTCGTGCGAAGAACACCCGTCGTGCGAAGTATGTCCGGCTTTTTTTGATATAGTTACCGTTGTGTTAGTATATTATTGTCACGTCTCGCGACACACTTGAACCCGTCTCCCAATACACTAGTGTGTCAACACACTTATAGTGAAACGTTTCGGGTTCTTAAGATTTTAGAAAATGGTTGTTTCAAGTGGATCTGTCACAATATGACAAAGTTCTTATAGGACACTTAGGTATTTACACTGTCGAATGAACATACAATTATTATATGTAGAATAAGAGTGGAATAACGAGTCTTCGCGATTATTTTCGAAAACATGTTTTTACAAGTACATCATTTACACACTTTTATGTATCATAATATAGTATAATGTAAACAGAAAAGCGTACGATAAGGTGAAAATAATATTTGACGCTTCGATTTGGTTTGTAAAAACATTATATTATTTTCAATTCGATTTACCTAATACTTTAATATTACACTATACTGTAGTTCAGACATAGGCGGCAACTGAGGGGTGCACGAGGGGACAGTTGCACCCCCAAAGAATTAATTGAGAGGGCAAAGATATGCTTTTGCCCCCGGCCCCCTTAAAACAATTAACTACAAAACCCGTTATTTCATTATTTCAATAATAAACAAAAATATTTGTAATATTTTATCTTACTATTATCAAAATGTAATTCCGATTATTTTAAACATAATTTATATTTCAGTAAGTATTTGTTTCTTAAAATATAAATATTATTGAGAGTTACTCACTAAAATATTAAAATATGATATTTATCTACAAACATAAAGTGTTTATGTTATAATTATTATATTTATCTCTTTTTAATAATTTAAAATTATTTTGCACCAAATTATTGTTTACATATAACAATTTGTTGTTTTAAAAATAAGAACAGAAGAGCAAAACTGCGTCGTAAAAAATGTTACGGTCCATTAGTCAATTATTCTTGTTTTTTTTTTTTTTTTACCGATAAACTGTTTTCAAATCTAATCTAAATAAAATATTGTGTTTTGTTTTTTGTAATATATTCCTCTATATAGGTAATATTTATACAGACACAATAAAGTTGATTATTAAAAAAATGTTTAATTTGTTAGCTCAAATCATAGCAATGTTTTTTTTTTTTTTACATAGCATTTTAAATAGATACTTAATTACACTTTAAACAACTCTCGTTTAGATTTTTCATAAATTCCATTATTGATATTTATAATATTTGAATAAAATAATATGTGAACTGAATATTATTGTAAATAACAATTGACAGTAATTTCGAATAATCCAACTTAAATAAAATGAAAAAAGTTTGTATTTTTTTAAACGTAATAATATTATTTTAATCTTATGGAAAACGTAAGTTTGTTCTTAAATCATAATATTTATTATATATTAGTGGAAATCGCGTTTGACACGCAAACAGACAAAAATATTATATATTGCACTGCAGTCGTCTATGTCACCCTGTATACGGTTTTCGACAAAACGTTCTGGTTGACGTTTTCCGACAGGGGCTCTTCGTCGATCGGGTTCGGCCCCGGTCCCAGGTCCGCGGTCGCCTTGTTGTCCTGCACCGTTTTCAACCCGATCCTGATGCTGTCCAGCGCCTCGCCCAACCCGATCTTGATCTCCTTGAACTCCTGCGTGACCAGCGACAACCGGCCCAACAGGTAATTCAGGTTGTCGTCCACCTCGGTCATGCGGCCCGCGATCGCCGACACCTTGTTGTTCATGCCGTCCACCTGGACGGCCGTGCCGTTGACGAACGCGTCCGTCTGCTTCTGGAGCGTGGCCAGCGTGGACGCGGACTCGGTCAGCGTCTGGTACATGATGCCGATCTGCCGCCACACCTGACTGATCTCCGTCTCGATCTTCACGCTCAGGTTGCCCATGCCCACGGTCTGCGCGTCCAGCACCGCCTTCACCGCCCGTTCCAAGCCCGCGCTCACCGATTCGTTCGCCTCCCTCGACCGGTCGCTCATCACGCCCGTCACTTCCATCAGGATCTGGTGCGTGCCGTACTCGATCCGCCGCTTCGTGTCCAACACGTTGTCCGCCGTCTGTTCCAGCACCTTCTGCACGTCCGACAGCGCTTTCACCTCGTCCGACATCAACCGGAAACTGTTCTGCATCTCGTCCTGGAACGCCTTCGCGGATTCCGCCGCTCTGGCCGCTCTGGCCTCGGACGCGTCGCGCTTCCGCTCGCTGTCGTCCAGCCTGTCGGACAGCGACCGGACGGCCTCCACGATCGCGTGCTTGGTCTCTTGGATCAGCTGAGACGTGGAATTTCCCGTATCCGACGGATTGCTGCTGCCGGTCAGTGCCGAGTTCTGTTCGTCGACCAGTTTCTGCAGCAGTTCCAAAACCGCGTCGTTCGTCACCCCGGACTTGGGCCGTTCCCGTTCCCACGTTTCCATTCGCGACTGTAACGCGTTGATCTGCTCGGACACGACCGACAACTTGTCGTCGAACGATTGTTGCAATCGGCCGTTTGCCGTTTGTTCTTCTTTCAACATCGATTTCAGTTCGGCTTCTCCGGCCACAATGTGTCGGTCAATCGTATCCAACATTGATTTCGTTTCGGCTCGTTCGGCAATCTAAAAGTAAAAAAAAAAAAAAAAAAAAAAATACGCGCCTCGTTTTTATTACGATTTTGAAATTTTTTTAGATCATTAATATTTTTAACTAGTGGTAATAGTCATAATTATTACGGCTGGGATTTCGACGCCCATAAAAATCGCTAAAAATACTCTTAAAAAAAAAAAAAAAAATGACCTAAAAGAT
This sequence comes from Stegophylla sp. TES_Ste_2020, assembly GCA_025469315.1. Classification (NCBI taxonomy): domain Eukaryota; kingdom Metazoa; phylum Arthropoda; class Insecta; order Hemiptera; family Aphididae; genus Stegophylla; species Stegophylla sp. TES_Ste_2020. The sequence continues at coordinate 7,399 of JAIPRM010003906.1, read as the reverse complement.
TCAAAAAATGCACTTAAAAAATGTCTTTAAAATGTATTTATAATAGCTTAAAATTCCAGTATGGAATTAGTATGGTATTCCGATATGGATTATATGATATTTTTTTTTTGATGTTAATACACAGAGCCAAAATAACTTGAACTAAAGCCTATCGATGAATTTCGAACATAGAATAGTCGAGTTTTATGTTAAAGGAGTACGTTGCGGTGGGAGAAAAAGAAATTTATTTACAAAAATAAAAAATAACGTAAAATTAAGAAAAATATTTAATTTAATAGATTAGATAATAATTATAGTTTAGATAAGAGAGTAGCATAGGTGGATATCGGGCAAGGCTTGGCGTTCGTGCACTCCCAAAATCCAATCGAATTCCCTCAAGTTTTTCTTAAATTACATAAGGTTAATAATTTTAATACGATTAAGGGAAGTAAATCAAACAAAGAAAAACGTTAGTCTTCCCCAAATTCGTCCCTTATAACCTATGGTTTGTCCCTAATAAATGAATTTTAATAACCTAAAATGAATGCGTTCGTTCGGGACTCTTCCAATTTTCGTCCCCTTTATGCGGTGTCCCAATTAAGCGAATTCTACTTAAATTATTTTTCCAGAGCCTGATAACAGTGAAACAAAAATTGACACAAATTATTTTTATTTTCGTACATAATTATGAAACATTTAACTAGCACGGAAAAAAGTGATTTGTGGATCATAGGTATCCCCATTCCGCGATCTTAGCATTCCATTTCGAAAAATAAGAAGAAGTAAGCTAATATTATTGTATATAAAATTATATTATTACGTTATTTTACAGATTTTCATTAAAATATAAATACTATTTACTCCGATGCCGCAACCAAGGGGGGGGGGTGTTTTGGGTGTCTGCCGTCTGGACATCCCCCTTAAACCATATTTATGGAAATTTTATTCAATGAGCATTGAAAAAAAATCCTTTTAACTATACAATTAATTATAACCTCTACTAATTCAGAAATAAACTTGATACATGTTTTAAAATTGCATATTGTTGAATATGTGACGTTAAATTTTATTTATTTACAATTAATAACATAATAAAAATGTTAAATCGTAGAAATGAATTCTGGTAAAGTGTCAATTAACATTGTGCCATTGATTTACTCGTATTTTAAAGGTGCGTGTATATATTCAATGCGCGATACACACCTGTTCAGACAATTAAAGGTTTTCCTCCGATGAAAATCGAAACTAATTATTGTATTCATATTCATTAACACACATTCGATAACATTTGACGTCATTGTTAATGTATGTAAGCAAGTAGTGTGTGTGTGTGGTCAATATGAGCTTAATACGGTTGTAAATGGGAAAAAGATATAAATTAACACAACTCGAATAATAAATTTGTATACAATGATAATAATTGTAAAAAGTTACGATTTTGTATTTATTACCCTATCTGTTTCGGAGTTCGCCAATATGCTCATACTCTGTTCCATGGCTTTGATGCCGGCTTCTAGCTCCTTGTCTTGCGCATATTGTTCCCTCTGTTTGTTCACAACGGTCGACAGCAAATTTTGCATTTGATCGCCCGACTGTTTCTCGCGACGTTCGTGTCGTTCCAATTTGTCCACGTTGTCGCGCAATGTGTGCGCGAATGAATATATAGCCGTTCTGATGTCTTCATGACTGTATAAAATATTTCATCAAGCGGAAATAATGTAAAAATCGGCGAAAACAGACATTGGAACATTTATTTACACGAATGACATTCACAAGAAAGGTTTCGTGAGGAATGGTGGTGGTAAAACGAAGAATGTTATATTTTCGAAAAGAATTTATTATTCTTTTCGAAAATATAAACACGAAAATTTGGAGATTATCGACCCGTGAATCAACTATTGTTCGAGAAATTGAAACTAGGGGAAAATATTCCAGAGAAATGTTGTTTTTATCGGGGTATATTAGTTACTGGGGCTAGGGACTAATAGCTCTAAAAAAACTTAAAATATGTTTGCATTTATGCTTTAAAAATATACCAAATATGTTATAAAATTAACGAAATATGCTTTAAAAATATGCAAAAATGCTAAAATAATCTCTTTTATAAAACATAAATTTTACTGTAAAAACTTAAAATGTTTGAAAATTGTATTTTATATTTTAATATGTATTTATTAATAAAATTCTTCTTCTATTATTTATGAAATTTCTTTTTTTCTTTTTAATCTTTATTCTTTTTAAGCTTACATTTAAACAAATAAAAACATCAAATAATATTCAATCTCCTTGGGTATTCAGTAAAAAAATTTCCAGTACTAAGAAAACTCAGATTAAATATTGAAAAATATGTGAAATACGAACTTATATCGAAAAAAGTGCTAAATATGAAAAATATGTAAATTCTCTAACTGCATAACAACTCTTGGTGTTATGAAACGCATTTCTATATTACTTAGCTATGTTTTGAATGATTTTTGAAAAACATGTAAACACCTATAAGTCTCTAGCCCTATTTAATTACACATAATATGAAAATCTAACATTATTATTCACGGGGACGTTAAATACGGAAAACGCGTTGAAATATTTTTTTAAACATTAGAATTTACTAGAAAATTTATTTTTTAAGACTTTAAATTAGCGCTTAGAAGTACCAATAGAGGTGCTAATAGAGATTTTTTCATCGAACTTGTACGTTTTAATAATTTTATGTTTTAGTGTTTCTTAGTCTATGTTAATTTTGAAATTCGCCTCCCTCCTAGTATTTAACTCGAAATTTATTCCAGATTTTTTTTTTTTTTTTTGGCTTTTCTGCGTTTTATTCACATATTATAAAAATATTATAATCCTGAGCGTTTTTTACTACCGATTCCTGTTATATATATATTTCTCCATATTATCTTGACCACGAATCTATAATATTATATACTTACGTGGCATCTTGGGCCGCGAAAATTTGTTGAAAATTCGTGACGGTCAACAGCCACAAAGTAGCAACAGGAAATATCACGGATTTCGACCACATTGTTTCCGCGCGAGAATCGTCTCAATAGTATAAAAATATTTCGATGATAAGTCCGCTGCGGCCAGCGAGCGACTGAAACAGTATAATATTGAGTTTTTATCTCAGAAAAAAAAAAAACGGTTTCGTTTTAATAATTGTTTCCAGAACGAAATACAAACATGCGCGTTTCAAATATTGAATTAATAATATTCATTTGTATAATACACTGCTGATTGTGATAAGAGCCCACGACCGAATTGGGTTCCGTTTGTAGACCGGAAGCATTAATGATGATAGCAAACGTACCACACCGATAAATTGTAAAAGAAATAAAAAAAAAAAAAAAAAAAATGAAAACGATAAATCAGCTAAACCTAGTTGATTTATCGTTTCAACATAATAATATTGTCGAAATTTAAAAAGGAAATTGTTTTGATATTATATTCAATTCAATCTATATAAACTGTTCACGAATAATACGGTTCATTGTTATGCGCAAATTATAGCTACGTTTGATTTTGGTTTTATTATACGTTTTTTTTAGATTCTGAACGAAGTGAAGAAGCTAGTGTTTTTACAATGATGTTTATTTTATTTTATTTTTTTCTGTGTACGACTTTTCGTATGGAAATACTTGTCCAAAAGTTTCGATCAATAACTTTTTGAAACTGGATTTGCCTCTAGATGGTACTTTAAAGAGGTCATTTTTTGAATTTTTCAATTCTTCAATTTTTTTTTTTGAGAAAAAATTACCCAAAATTTGACAAAAACGACTGGGAAACCATCATTTTTTGATCCGAACTATATGAAAATTTAAACATAGATAGAAAATAATATGAGAAAGATTTTGACGCAAGAAAATTTTGGAAATGTGAAAAAAAAATTTTAGACATTTTTTTTCTCATTTATTTTTTATATTATTAACTTTCTTCGTTCAGAATCGTTTTATTGAAGAAATGATTTATCGTTTCTTTAAAATTTAATACACCCACCAAGAGCTTCACTCCCGAGATGCGAAGAATACTCGTCGTGCGAAGAACACCCATCGTGCAAAGTATGTCCGGCTTTTTATTTTTAAATTGGTGTAACTTTTGAACATATGAAGTTAGTTAAATAATTAAAATTTATGAAAAAATATGGGGAAAAATAATTATAGAGGTCAAAAGTCGGAGTTACCATTTAAGAAAGAATAGTTGTATTACGCTTGCGGAACCTAATGAACGAAAAAAGATTCTGAGACTAAAAAAAATGTGAATTACTAAGTATAACAATTAGATAATAACTAGTAGAACTAACTGAAAAATGGAATTCAAATTGCATTGCTCTACGCAAAAGTATTGCCAAGTCAATGTAGTAAATTTTAACTTGAAATGCATATTAAACCGAATTTGTTCATCTGATCTTCACGAAATTTGCACAATATGTAGTTGAAAATTCAATAACACTTAAATAAATAAGGTGAGAAAATTTCAAATCTCTATGACAGTTATTTTTAGAATTGCAGTGAAATAAACGAAAACCGCATAATCTTCGATATTTTTTGTTAAATTGCAGTAATTTGGTCAATTTTGGAGGTAAGAAGTTGGTCAAACCACTACTAGCACAACTTCATAAATAAATATGAAAAAAAAATAATTTTGACTCAAAATAGATGGTTGCAATTTAAGAAAAAAAAGTTGCATTGCACATACGCGAACCTACGGAACAGTAAAAAATTCTGAGATCATAAAAATGTGTATTACTAAGTATAAAAATCAACTAAAAAGGCATAATTCAAATTGCATTGCTCCACGCAAAGATATTGAGTGTTCTCAGTTATAGTTTAGACACTGTATAATAATCTTTAATTTTCCTATGTAAGATAATAATAAATAAATAAAGGTGATTCAAATTGTATGTCACAGCAATTGTATCATATAAATATTCAAAATAGTATAAAATTTATAACACAAAAGTTTGTCCTTGTACTGTCAGTCGTATACCTTTTCCTCCAAAAATCAGATTCCATTTTCCTCCACAGTCTTTTTCCTCCACTATCCTTTTCCTCCAAAAAAAGGTCTATTCCGTTTTCTTCCACTGACAATATTACTTATTGTTATTTAACAGTATCAAAATAAAATCTATAAACTCGACTAAAATGATAAAAACAGGTAATTCTAACAATAAACTGTAATAAAATAATGATAATCTTTATCGAACATTAAATATATTGGTACAAACAAAGTTTCATACAAAATTTTCTCGTGTCCATCGTATACATAAATATTGTATTTAAAACGTTAATCATTAAGGTTTATGCTGCCGTATTATAGGGTGACCATACGTCCTGTTTTATACAGGATTATTCTTTATTTTGGCTCTGTGTCCTGTTGTCCTGACAAACTTCTCTCAGGACGCTTTTTGTCCCGTAATTTTAAGTCTGTCCCATATTAATCCCGTTTTTTGACTTACTGTTGGTTTAAAAATTTTTTAATTTTTGAAATGAAATTATTAAATAAAATAATGTTAGAATCTAGAAATCTTTTGGATACCATTAGATCAATTATAATCGTAAAATGAATTAACAAATTTTGTTTTAGAAAGTTAAGTATACAATATGCATGAATAAAGGATTTGAAAAAATTTTAAAAAGTATCAATTTAGTTTCATTATGTTATTTTATGTATTTTAAAATAATATTTTTATGTGTTTAAATTTAATCTGTAATAGGTAGTTTAAAAATTATACTTTTGTCAACATTCAAAAACATATATATATATATATATATATATATATATGTAATAAATACTTATTTATTTAAAAATATTATGAAAATTATTTTTGTCCTGTATTTTATTTTCTTAAATATGGTCACCCTACCGTATTATATTATAGTAAGTACATATGCGTTTTGAAAAAGTATTTAATTAGTATACCATAAAATCAATATTATAGTTGTCAGTTTGACGTTTGTGTAAAAGTTGATAAAGCTCAAAACTATTAGCGTTAACAGATAGTAAATAACCAATTGTTACAATATAAAATGATTAGGTACACAATTACACTCGTTTTCCATTAAACTATTTTTAGACTTCATGTTCTTATATCTTATTTAATATTTTGAGAGAATTAACGTTTGGTATAATGGTTAAAAATATATAATTCAATATCAGAAGCAAGGGCAAGTACATAAGGGAGGCTGTCCCATCCTCACTACACCCATGTAAGTATATAATACACAGTTTTTCAAAATGTGTATCCATTTAAATAATATAGCCGTAGGAAAAAAATATTTAGAAAAATATGAAAACTAGAAGAGAGTGGTATTTTATCTGTGGAGGAAAAAATATTTTTTTTTCCCGGAGGAGCATGGATAGTGGAGGAAAATGGAATCTGATTTTTAGAGGGAAATGATCCCACCCGTAGAGCTGAATCCACTTAATTGGAACACTGTATAATGGGGAGAATTATTTAAGAGTTAAGGGAGATAAATTGGTAAATTCCTGAACTAATGTATTCGTTTTATTAATTATTTGATTAATCGTGACAGACGTATAGTGGGAACAAATAGATCTCCATTAAGTGTCCCCATTAAGTGGATTGGACTGTATATATATATAAATACTAGGTGATCTATTCATTCCAGTATAAATCGCATGGAGGTATTAAATTCCTGCAACATTTGACGATTTCTACCTCAGATGATTAATACCCACTGCAAAGTATAGATTTGGTAGGTATACATTTCCTGTGACATAATTTCTCCACTATTGATTATATAATTCCGGTCTCTATTAATGGTTTAAATCAGAATCCACAACAAGATGGACTTACCACACAGAGACTGTCAAAGCAATTAAGGCAAATTATAATGCATTGTTAATAATTAGGGGTTTCGTCAATTGCGCCGAATTTGGGACACCCCCTATGTAGTATACATCTATTGCGCCGGTATAAAAAAGGTATACATCTATTGCGCCGGCATAAAAAAGGTATATTAATAAGGAATACCATTTTCCAATGTCACTTGAATGATTTTTATATTCTGAAGACAAGCCCAAATTTTGGATTTTTCTCCACCATGATTGAGAGAGGTGAAATCGGCAACCACGTAATATTATATTCGGCCAAACCGTAAGAACAGCCTTATGTATACTTTGCTCAAAATCTACAATGCAAATTTTTGGTTGAAAATGTACAGACAATTTCGATTTATATACCTCAATTAAACTATTAAATGCTTGTTCATAAATTTTAGTTTCTTTATTTGGCAAAAGAAAAAAAACTAATGGAATATAATGACCGTTTTTAACTGTATGGATTGTGAATAATTGATAAAAATATTTGGGACAGTAAGAAAATGTCCCGTCCATAAATATTTTTTCTTGACTACAGAGAAATTTTAAATTAGCCATTGTTGAAAATGCCGTTATTTTG
>JAIPRM010003905.1:0-24516 GCA_025469315.1 Stegophylla sp. TES_Ste_2020 | reverse complement strand
TCCTTCGTTCAGAATCGTTTTACTGAAGAAATGATTTATCGTTTCTTTAAAATTTAATACGCCCGTCAAGAGAATACCACCCGTCGTGCGAAGTACACCCATCGTGCGAAGTATGTCCGGTTTATTTATTTATTTTTTTTTTTTTGATAGGTGTGAGGGAAATTTCGACTAAAAATTATGGGCTGCGGTGCGTCAGTGTTTATCTCCGTGAAAATATCCCCAAATCTAAACGTCCCGACATTAAAGAGTATAAACGAAAAATAACTTTTTAAAACTGTTTGTGTTTGATTATGCACGTTATACATTACGTTTTGTATTTTGTTTACATTTCTACGTGCATGTGTAAATTGTAAAAGCCGGTGGCGGTTTTTAGCGGGGAGGGGGATGATCATCCCTAAACCTCTTTTATTATTATTATTATTTTTTTTTACGAAACAAAAAGTAAGCCAAACTTTTATAACGTTCTACGTTCGGTAGAAGACCATGTGAGAAAGCTTTTGGATTCTAAATATATTTTGCTTTTTAATAAAATCAAAGAAATATTTAACGTTTAAATTATGAGTTTCAATACAAATTTTAACTTTAAACGCTCATGAACACGTCGTACGCATACAGCCAAACGTTCTTTATGTAAACAGAAAAACTATTGGTAAAATAAAAATCGAGTGGAATTCAAATTTTAAAAGTCATAACATTTAACGGAATGAAAACAATTAGTTTTTCATGTAAAAATCACCAGTTCGCTTTGACTTAACTTAGTTTAACGCGTTTTACAGTATAAACTTGTTTCTTACCGCGAAATGTTTGTAATGTTCATTGTCAATTATTCTTCTGTTCATAATATCTATTCAGATAATAAACAGTGACGTACCTGCAAAACAATTTTTATTTTTCTATTAATACAAACAATTATTTTGATCTGTAACAAATATAATATAATATATATGACTAAACAAACATTGAAAAAATAAAATGCAAAACACAATGATAAGTTTTGATTAATATAATTAGTTTAATAATAATTGAAAAGTTCAAAATTAATTTATTAAATTATTAAATAGCTTCATTGCTCTACTTCTGTTTCGTGCCTTCTTTGAACATCATAATAGGAGTATATAACCACCACTGTTCACGTATTCGGTATTGGCAGTAGATAATTAACAGTAAACAATAAACATTATTAATAAAGACACTTGTATTATGTAATAACTCGTTGGATAAACGTTCACGTCAAGAATTAAGTAAGAATATTATTTGTATGGTTAATTTTAAAAATTTGAACGTTTTTTCCTTTCAAAACTGTCGAACAATGGCGCGAAATAAATTAGATTAAAATGAATATGGAAATAATTCAACACATTGAAAATTTCAAAAATTATAATATTATAACATAGTAATAATATGTAAAATACTTGTGTTTAGATTAATTCACTGTGATTACAAAAAAAAAACATAAAATACCATTTTAAGATTTTTATTTAATAAAAGTTAAGTATACATTTTTTTTTTTTTTTTTTATCATATTCTGATAATACTTTTAGTGCACGACAGCATAATTTAATAGCTTTTCAGGCGTATAAATATCTGGCCCTAATAATAATATTATAACACTGTCCCCGTGTAACGTGCACGATGGACGCGCAGATACGGCACGTACTACTACGGCTCTCTACCTAGATGAATATTGATAATGTTGCTCACATAATTTTCCCACGGAACGCCTGCAGGTCGACGCCCACGCCGGGTGCAGCGGGCTTCTGCGGTGGCTAAAACTAGATCAAACGGTTTTCCGCTGTGAGAAAATAAGTAAACACGAGAAACGCGTCGTTCGTAAAAGCCAGAAGGCTCACGAATTCCTTTAGTCCCTTTCCGTTTAATCGTTCTTCCTCGAGATTCTTATTATTTTTTTCAATTAAAAAACAACGCCTCCTCTTTATCCTCTTAATACATGTGTATTATATGAAGTGTAACAATTAAAAAACATTTTTTTTTTTAATTCTGAACGAAGTGAAGAAACAAGTGTTTTTACAATGATGTTTATTATTTTTTTTTCGTGAACAACTTTTAGTATGGAAATACTTGTCCAAAAGTTTCGATCAGCAACTTTTTGAAACCGGATTTGCCTCTAAATTATACTTTAAAGAGGTCATTTTTCAATTCTACAATTTCTTTTTGGAAAAAACTGCAAAAAATTTGACAAAAACGACTCGGGAACCATCATTTTCTGATCCGAACTATATGTAAAATTAAACATAGATGGAAAATCATATAAGAAAGATTCTGGCGCCGAAAAAAATTTTGGACATTTTTCTAACATTTTTTTTCTCATTAATTTTTATATTATTAACTTCCCTCGTTCAGAATCGTTTAATTAAAGAAATGATTTATCGTTTCTTTAAAAATTAATACACCCACCAAGAGCTTCACACCCGAGATGCGAAGAATACTCGTCGTACAAAGTATGTCCGGCTTTTTTTTAATTTTGGATTTTGAGCCGTGTAGAGGAGTTTGTGGCTTTACAATAATAATGTTTATTTCTGAATTTTTTATTTTTTAAAAACTTTTTCCCCATGAAACTCGGGGGTGGTCAGTACGTCCAGTTCCGATAGAGAATTTCGTTTGCACGGTAATTTTTCAATTTTTTCAAAGTCGAACTATCAAAAATTTCGAAACTCAAAAACCGATAACACTAAACGATTGACCACTTTAGGGATAAAAAATAGACATTTATTATGGAAATGACAATTCGTTTTACAACGCAACAGGTACGAATTCGATTAATTTTTAATTCTTAATATAAATTAAGTAGCTGAAAAACGACTTCAATCCAATTTTATGCGTCCCAGAATCCTCGTTTAAATTTTTAACCAAAATTGACATATGATTTTGAGCACATTTTCATTTGATTTTACCGATGGATTATGTATTATGTATATATTATTGTATTCAATCTGTATTCATTAAATGTCGATGACCCCAAATAATTAGTTAGCTACCAGCGAGGGGGTCGCGACCCCCAGGTTGAGAAACACTGAGTTAGATTATAGTCACTGACGCGTTTTTCCCGGCGTTTTAATATTTTCGCGTCGCGTAGCGGATATTGCGTCGTGTTATTCCACGGCCGTGCTGTGTACACGCGTTTCGCCAGACGAACGAATTACGCGCCGCCGTCGTCGGCGATGACGTTTATACCGTAATATACAATCGAATTTCGGCGTTTCGCAAAGCCGCTTAAACCCACCCCCCCCCCTCCCCAGCTGCCCCGGCCCCCTGACCGAACGAATTCCTCCCCGGTGAAACAACGACGAGACGTCGAAATACTACTTCGGCCATACGGTTTTCGCTCGCTGCTATTATATAATATACGGTCTCGACGTATTATCATGTGCCTCCATATTTATATATTTTCCTTCTGAGGGTAGTGAAAAAAATATCGTTTTTACAATAATGCTTTTTTTTTTTTTTGTTTTTTCTACAAACACGTTTTCTCATGAAAATACTTGTCCAAAAGTCCAGATCAACAATTTTTCCGATCCCGCTTTGACACTCTAAATGATATTTTTGAGAGGTCATTTTTTGGAAACCTCGAGAGTTTTCTCGAAATTCGAAAAAAACTACCCAAAATTTTATAAAAAATACACTCGGAAACTATATCTCTTTTCAATCCGAACCTTAAGCAAATTTAAACACGGATAGATGATAATATGAGGAATATTATGTTCATCAATATAAAATTTTCTTTTGCTTTTCTCGGTTAATAGTGAAATATAAAACGGGTTGAGTTTTTTCTGTTACTGTAGCAAACTTAATAGTATTTAAAATTTGAAGTTAAATTGTGTAGAATAAACTGAATCGTCTAATTGTTGAAATTATTAATCGTTTCTTTAAAAATCAAAACACCCACAAGAGTATCTCACTCGAGGAGTCAAGAATATTTTTAATATACATATATATATATATATATATATATATATATATATATGAAGAGGACAAAACTCGACAAAGATGACCAGATATAAGTGATCTACGAAAAATCATCTGATCCAGCTACGTAATCTACCAAATTCATTCTGATAACTATTAAAATACGGATTTTGATGGTATTGGCTTTTTTTAATTATTGTTATTAAGTATTCTAAAACGAAGCCGTGTCAGCTATAAATTTGATTTAAACTACTCGGAATAAAATGCACGAAATTATATTTTGGTTTTTTAGTTTTTAATGCTTTTTGTATTTTTTTTTGTTTTTTGTTTTTTTTTTTTTTTTTTTTTAAATACTATTTTGTTTTAAGTAACATTTTGTGGCATTTTTCGAAATGTGTTTTGAAAGTATTTGCTTTAAAATTAAATAATTAGTTTCATATTATGTAATATAGTATTTATCGACTGCAAATACTTTACATCAAACAAGTACCACCACTGTAGTTTTCGACAAGTGTAAGAAATAAGTTAAATAAATACATTGAATATTGTAAGAAATATAACCGTTTTTGGTTTTCCATTCGAGATTATCTTGTAACACCGGCGGACCCAACCGAAGCGATTGAAATATTATATCCAGGAACGCGACTCGCGTTTTCTCTTCGATAAAAACAAAAAAAAACCAAAAAAAAAAATAAAATCCTACCGACAAAGGTAATCAAAGAACGTCTCGCTCGACAGGAGCTGGTTGAGGCGGAGGAGGAGGAAGGGGCGCACAGTTGGCACGACCTCTTTCCACGTGCCCCTCTCCCCCCCCCCCGTCAATCCACCCAAGTGTCGTCGCTAAAAGCGGTGGCGTATACTAGATATATATATATATATAACTCGTTTGGCGAACAGAGTACATAATATACGAATTCGCTTATACACGCGTATATTTATATAGTAGTAAATGTGCGCGTCTCGGATCCGGAACGCGCGGACGTGATTCCGTTGGGACTCGCATACCCACCACCACTACCACCACCAATAGTCGTTTGACGGTGGTGGCGGCGCGCAAAAGTATATCGCCCGGAAACGACGAGATATCAATGCGACGACGACGTTCAAACGACTTAAATACCGTTTCGCGAACTCAGCGTGCCGAGGACCTGGTGTAAACACGTGGACCGGGAGAGTTTACACCGGGAGTGTTTTGGAGGGGAGGGTCGAAAACAAATTGAATTCCCTTGTGTATATACATATATATGTATATATATTTATAGGGCCCGGAACTTGATGACCTAAAAATAATATGTAAAATTTGCACTAGAAAAAATTCATAAAATGACATTAAAATGTTAAAAAATGACATTAAAAAATATATTGTATGTTTTACATTAAAAAAAAAAATAAACAAATAAATAATATATTGATAAAAATGTCTTCTTTTGTCGAAATTTTTTTACTACTACCGTAAAAATGACATTATTTAAACAATAATAATATTTTATACTTTATACACTCGAAAAATCAAAAACCGTATAATAGAAAAAAAAAATCTATACCTAATAATTACAATATTTAAGAAAAAATATTGACGTTTCATTTCAGTTAAATGTGTTATGTGCAAATTAATGTACAAAAAGTAGAAAAACGAAAAAAATGCACCAAAAATAATATTGTAAAATGACTGTGAATCGAAAAATTCTCAAAAAAATGCAAATTAAAAATTTTTACACCATTAGATTCAGTGTTTCGTGTGATCAAATTTCTGTGGAGACGAGCAACATATTCATAAGAGCAAAAGAAGAAAAAAAGATGCAAATGCATCGAGTTCCCGGCCATATATATATATATATATATATATAATATGTATGTATGTAATATAATATTTATCGTCCGTGGCCGCGTTTGACTGCCGGTGCACACGAGAGCTGACGTTTCGTGCGCCGGGATTATAATGTTATTTGCGAATAAATCCGAACGCGTATAATGTACAATATCGTGTACCTACGTATAATAATAATAATAGAATATACGTCGTGTGTTTACATAATTAAACGAAAACGATATAAATGTCAAGAGGTACCGACAGCGTAAAATAATTGATGATCTTTCCTTTTTTTATCAGTGAAATACGTTAATCCCGCACGCGCGTGTGTGTTCGTCGTATATACGTAATAATAATATTACAATGCGCAATGCGAACGGATTTATAACTGTGTTTTTGGGGGCGTGTGCACGCGTTATGTAATAATAATAATAATAATAATAATAATATATGTATTATACAATTTTTTCGATCCGTCCAATGTGTGTACGTACGCGCGCGTTCAATAAATCGTTGTTTTTATATTTCTCGAAGGCAGAGAGATCGTATCGCATCGGTGTGCGTGTGTGTGTGTGTGTGTGTGTGTGGAGGGAGGCAGCAATAGTAGATGAGAAATACGCGTTTTGGTCGATACGTGTAGGCAGGAAAAACAAACCAGGCGTGGCGAGTAAATCATAGAGTGGCACGCGTGCCGTGTGAGAGAGACTTTTGAGAGTGGCACCGGCGGAAATAGTGCGCCCTCAAAATATCATCCCACGCTCAAGACATCCCCGTCGTTAGAATTGTCTTTGTTTGGAAATATGTACGTGAAATTAACTTATTTTCGTATTATTATTTTTGAAAACAGTCGATGTAGTTTTTAATTAATAGTAAAATGCCAAAAAAAAAGTTACATTTTTTTTTTTTTTTTACGAGTTTTACTTTTTTGGCTTTTTCGAAAAGTTGGAAAAACGGACATAGGCCCTTGTGCTCCTGAGATAGATATATGGGAAATATTCCGTAGGCGTCGTTGGTCGATACTCGTAGACAGGAAAAACGCGAGGTCGAAAACAAACCAGACGTTCAGCAACCCATTTTAAACGCCGTTTTTCGAAATTATAGAAACGCGACAGAAAATTCGAACGAAAATTGTAAAATATGCCACCGAGTGAAATTGTTTTCCGTATTAGTGAATAGAACTTGTTGTTGAAACTCGCTTTTCCTATATTTTGAAAAAAAACTCAATCTTACCTTAAAAACGTATATGACTGGATTATATTTTTAGAACATTTTTGTATAATTTAAACATAATATTATATTCAGGGCCGGATTTAGAGTTGTGGGGGCCCCAGGGTTCTCTATTCACAACAGTATAAGAAAAAATTTTTATTACCTGACAAACTTTTTATTTCTAACAAACTTAAAATTTGAATTTCCCATTATACACTGTTATAGATGAAAAAATACAGATAAGGAACAAACAAACAAAAAAATAATAATAATATTTTTATTAGATACTGAACAGTGTTTTTATCAGTAAATAAAACTTTTTATATCGATAAATGTTCAAAAGTAGTAAGTATAATTAATTAATCACACGGCGCTTACGGAATATTAAAATGTATGTTAGGTCTTTGGTAAATAATAAGTGAAATTATTTTCCAAAAAAAGGGTATTTAAAAAACTTGCAACAAAATTTACTGCTTAATAGTGAATGCACTTATTTTGTGGGGGCCTCACATGAATTAAATTTTGTGGGGGCACAGGGCACAGGCCCCATGGGCCCCACCCTAAATCCGGTTCTGATTATATCCCAACAAACATTCATTTCAAATTTATCAAAGTCTCTTAGTTTGGTTTCGTCATTTGCTCAATGACCTAAAAAAAAAGGTCTTCTTAATGGATACTTTTTACGAATAAAAACAATTGGCATCGTTTTCAATTACATTACTCGTAGTGCTTCTTAAATATATTTATGCATTTGTGGTTTATATTTTAGGTTTATTGCACTAACCCCTAAACCTCCCCTAGACGTGAATAGCGTCTCTATTGGGAAAGAGAAACCAGTAGATTTTTTTTTTTTCGAAATCGTTTCCGAACAGATCGTTGTCTTTGGGATCGCGTATGCCGGAGAGACAGAACTATGCCAAACTCGAATATTATATCGAACGGTCGCCGCCGCGGCACTATTTTATTATACTGGACTAAACGGGAAAATATGAATTATTAAACGAATTCCGCGAATAGTTCGCTACGTACATAGTATACGGGGATCCCTGGCCGCAAATTATTTGTAGAAGATTTCAATTGCTTCGCGACATCACCCTGCTGACGGTTCTTATTGTAGTGCACAGCAGTGGTGGTGGGACCTTAAAATATATTTATAACGGTCCCTTAAACATCATCACGCACGATTGGCTCCATTAATTTCTAACGATCCGTTAGATTTATCAAATTTTCACTTGACCTACGACATATTATTATTATTATTATTATTATTATTATTATGTTTAGTTGTATAGTAATAAGTGTACACACACACGCACACACATGCCTTTATTAACGAAAACGTGTTTATGCGTAGGACGTCGACGTACGTCAATATAAAATAATATACATATATTATTTTATATACGTTGAAATAATATTATTAATGGCTTATTACCGGTCATTGTTTATACGCGTCCAGTGTTATAACGATAATGATAATAATAATAACAGTAAGTGACGATGACACAATATCGTTATTTTCCTTTTCACAATACATTGCAGGGGGAGGGGCCCGTTGTGCACCACCACCTCATCCAATGCAGATCAATCCGTAGATTATATAACATAGTAGTAGTAGCAGCCGCTATATAATCTACATTATAATATTGTTATTATATAATAATATGTATATCGGTCATAATTACCATCGCCGTCGACGGAAATAACAATGATGATGATGATGATGATGATGATATTTACAGGGGTTGTAAAGGAGTGTATGACTCATGTTTGCAAAGGGCGTTCCCAGGATTTTTGTTTTGTGGTTGTTTTTAAAATCTTGAACTCAAATTTAACTTACAATAATGTCGTAATAATAACAATAATTAACAGTAGTCCGCATACTAATAATTATTTCATTGTGAAATATTACAAAAATAAATTTTTACAATATACAAATACGTATTTTTAATATGATAACACTCTGTATACTTCTATAATTTTTCCGTAACTAATTACCTACTGTTATTAGAGTAAAAGAAAATAATTTATTAATATTAAAACACGAATTTCGATAATAGTACGAATTTGAACCAACTATATTCGTCAAACGAACAGATTGTTTTTTTTTCATTTTTTTTTTTTTCTACTATAAAAGTTGTTCTATCTCTCTTTCAACAACCATTTTTAGAAAATATTTTTTATACACACACACATATATATATACCTATATATAATTATATAAGATGTCCTCCTCAAATATTATTGACGTCCACGCGTGGCTACTACTAATTCGCATACATAATGAACATTTCCATTTAGATCGTATGACAGTTTATAGGAATTCGTATTCGGTATACATAAATGTTCACGTAAGCAACTACTAAATTACGCATCTAAATTAATGTACGATGGGGAAATTATTCATGAAATACCCGTTGCCCGATCGAGGAAAAAATTACGAGTTTTAAGTGTATGGAATATGTATATTTCACAAATGTTCGTGACCCATCGATGCCTAAGTAAAAAACCAAATACGATTATTATTGACGAAACAAAGTACACAAAAAAATTACACTTAAAATGTATAATTACAATCAAATTACAAACCTTTAAAATTGTACAAAGGTATTATGTAAAATGAATAAAATTTATCTCGAGGTATTAATTATTTTGAAAATAGTTTACAAAAAAAGCTTTAGCACAAAATGGTTAACAAAATTACAAAAAGTTCTCTAAAAATTCAAAAAATACAAAATAAAAATCGACAATTTAAATTCGTATGTGGTTTAAATATATTTTTACAACTAGGAAAGTATCGTCTTGGACGTTTTGAAAAAAATGCGTGATAATCTTCGGCACCTCGGTTTCATTGACATCATGTTTAACATAAAAAAATAATACAAATTTTCAAAAAAAAAAAAAAAAAATAATCCTCTAAACTTGGAACGAATAACATAATAATAATTATTACTATAACCGATGAAATTTTTCATCGTACCAGATGCGCAGTTTATCGTGTTATGTATTTATGTGGCCGCAAAGGTCCCAACGCGGTAAATCCTGGATCACCGCCCTCTCGGTGCGGTGTTTTCGTTATTACATAATCTGATCTAATCATCCGAACCGTTTCGACGGGGCATCGATTAAATTCAACGGATGTGCGACGATTTATAATCACTCGCACCGCGGTGCGTGTCACGGGCTAATACGAACGCATATATTATTATTATTATTATTATTGTAATAATAATTTTGTCGTGTACGCGAGCCGAATCGTACTATTCTCTCGAACCACGAGGAACAACAGCTGTTGCAGTCTGAACCGACGACGACGCGAAAGCGAAGCGCGTTTCTCCTTCACTACTAATATTAAATATTATATTAATATGTCCGTCGAGACGTGTGTGCGCGTGTGAGCTGGGTGACGGCACATGTGCTCGCCCCCCACCCCCGCGCGCGCCTAATCCGAATTTAAATCTCCCGTGACTTATGGACGTTAATTTATACTGATTAACGTGGATTCGAGCAAAACGCTAAATTTTAACCGATTAAAACGCAGAAGAGACATATTATATTATTATTGCGAGTGCGTGCGCCACCCCCCCCACCCCGACTGGCTGGAAATCCGCGCTTAACCTGCTTAACGTCCGCGTCCTCGTAGTAGTAGGTACAACAAGCCTTTCGTTATATAATAATATCGTTATATACGTGCACACACAAGACGAATGTTTAGCGCCAACGCACCCTCCCCCACCCACCATCCGAGTGAACACACACACACACACATCGTAATTTGTGTAACCATTAGTCATAATAACCCGCGGGGCCTGTAGTTAGTGTAGGTGTACGAACAAGGGATGATATACATGCTAGGTCATGTGTGTGTGTATGTGTACTCCTACGAGATTTGCAACCCCCACGTAATATCATTATTATTATTATTATGATTATGTTTTATTTTCAAATTTTTACATTCCAAACGAAGTGAAGAAGGTAGTTTGTTTTACAATGAAATTGTTTTAGATTCTAAACGAAGTGAAGAAGCTAGTGTTTTTACAATGATGTTTATTTTTTTTTTTTTCTGTATACAACTTTTCGTATAGAAATACTTATCCAATAGTTTCGATCAATAACTTTTTGAAACCCAATTCGCCTCTAGATTGTACTTTAAAAAGGTCATTTTTTGAATTTCTCAATTCTTCAATGTTTTTTTTGGAAAAAACCTACCCAAAATTTGACAAAAACCACTCGAAAACCATCATTTTTTGATCAGAATTTTATGAAAATTTAAACATAGATAGAAAATCCTATAAAAAAGATTTTGGAGCAAGAAAATTTTGAAAATGTGAAAAAAAATTTTGGATATTTTTTTTTCTTATATTATTAACTTTCTTCGTTCAGAATCGTTTTACTGAAGAAATGATTTATCGTTTCTTTAAAATTTATTACGCCCGTCAAGAGAATACCACCCGTCGTGCGAAGTACACCCATCATGCGAAGTATGTCCGTCCGGCTTTTATTTTTTTTTGTATACACTTTTTCGTACAGAAATACTTGTCCAAAAGTCTCGATCAGCATATTTTTGAAACCAGATTTGCCTTTAGTTGATACTTTAGAAGGATCATTTTTTTAATTTCTCAATTCTCTAATTTTTTTTTTTTTTTTTGAAAAACTTCCCAAAATTTAGCAAAAAAAACTCGGAAATAATCATTTTTCGATCTAAACTTTTTAATAATTTATACACATGGATAGCCTATAATATAAGAAACATTTTCGCGTGAGAAAATTTTGAAAATGTGAGAAAATTTTCATGGGTATTCTTCGCTCTTCGGGTCAGATACACTTGGTGGATGTGTTGAAAATGTCATTTATTGTTGTTCTTTATATTATTGACTTCAATCGTTCAGAATCGTCTCATTGAAGAAATGATTCATCGTTTCTTTAAATTTCTATAAACCCACCAAGAGTATGTGACCCAAGGAGCGAAGGATACCCGTGGTGCGAACCTGTGTCCGACTTTCTTGTCTATATTTATTTTTGCTTTATTTTACTTAACTCCGCTTTATACTTTCCTTTTTTGTTATAAACTGTGACACTGTATACTTGGTTTCCAGAAAAATAAAATAAAAAATTTCCCACGGATTACCGCATTGGGGATTATTCAATCGTCATAATTAATGCGAAGAAGAACAACAACACGTTTGAACGATTTTGTTTTCCGTCGAATTTACAGCGAAAAATTCCACGTACAAATTTCAACGTGCTTCCATTAATACCGTGAAATGGCGCGCTTTAAATCGATTAATGCAAAAAAATAAATAAAAATTCCATCCTAATCCTGGGAATATGCAAAACAAAATGTCGCATAATCGTGTGTACGCCACGAATCCCGTTATCTCTAAACGTATTTGTACGTCACGTAGCATTAAATGCGACTTAGCAAGACTGATATGCAAATGCATTATCTTACGAGCCCTGCAGCTCATATAATCCTCTCACCCCATCATCATCGTCACTTTTGAAAAAAAAAAATAGTAAGCCACCAAAACAATGGCCAAAGGCGGTTTCCCAACGCAGAAAATTGAGCGCAGTGCGTTTGAGAGCAAACAATTGAGAACAATGAAAATTGAGCTCAGGAAAATTGATCGATATTGGCGCCAAAACCGAAAAAAGTACAAAAGTTTAATTTTAATATTAAAAACAGTTTGTAATCAGAAACAAACACGAAAACTCTTTTTTTAAAGGAATTATTCTAAACATTTTTAATTATTTTCTATACATTTTATTATAAACGTATTTTTTTTCTTTTCAAACCACACAAAACATTAAATATTATTTTTATGCACTTTTTAATTAAAATTCTAATGACACTGTATAATATTAAAAAAAAAAAAAAATGTGCATTATCATAATTTTAGCTCATTACATTTAATTATTTTTCTTCGTTTATATATTTTTTTTTAACATAATTGATTATTTTCACGTCAATTGATGATATTTTTTTGTAAATCAAAAACTTATTTAATTATGAATTCGAAATCCATTAAAAATAATTCTCACGTTAACGTAAGATCACGATTAAAGGGGGAGTTAGAGTTCCTCTGCAAGTCGTCTCGACCCAAAATGAAATTGTAAGTACACCACCGGAAAAATTTAAAGATAAGAATAGCGTCGAGAGAATGGTATATTAATTTTTTTTTGTAAAAAATGTAAGCGCCTATTTAAAATGTCAAAAAATCGAAACCTTGTGACCTCTCAGTCAGACGATTTTCTCTCCAGGCGTTCTCTCTTCTCTTTAATTTTTCGATAATTCAGGTATTTCAGCTTTAAAATCCATTTAAACACCACAATCGATTTTCTGCTCGGCGAACCTTTGTAACATTGTTCGTTAGACGGACGAAAACAGCAAATACGGGTACTACGTCTGTCTTAACTGAGACAAAAAAAAAATGGAGTTTATTAAACGCATCGCATTGTATTTTCTTCCTAACGGTGTGTGGGAAAATTTAATCGTCGACCGTTTTGAGCATTATTTAAATAAATAATTAACCATTTTTTTTTTTTTTTTTTTTATTTATCATTTAGATAAATAACTAATCATTTTTATTATTATTATCTAGATAATTAAATAAATGCCTAATTACATTTTATCGTTTCTTAGGTAAATAAAAGTTTTATACCTCAATTAATTATATTTATTTAGATAACTCAATTTTCCGGGTGAAGCAAAGAAGCTAGTGTTTTTTTAAAACGATTTCTATATTTCGTTTTTCTGTGTAAACATTTTCTGCAAGTTTCGGTATAAGTAATACGACATAATATTATAAAACGGAGTCGTTTATTCGATTATTGCGATTTCGACGCAACGAATAAATAATAATCAATCCGTCCAGGAATAAAACACAAAAAAACTCGATTTTTATTATGGCGATTACACTTTTTTCACCACCACCCCCCCTCCCCCATCCGTCCGAGGTACAAACAACGTCACGGATTTCGACCGACGTCCAATGCAACCAGACGCGGACAAAATGAGACTTAGATGGAAATAAGACGTCGTTGGAAATCTCGTAACGAAAAACGTCTTGTTTACATCGAGACGCGACTGGCAATACAAATCATTTATTCTTTGAAGACGATTGTGTTTGTAACCCGCACAAGGGATATATTGTATAAAGGGCGGAGAAAAAAAAAATAAATAAATAAAAATACCTTCTTTGGATAAACCGATAAAGTTCTATAGTACATCTGTCGCGGATCGTTCTTTTTTATTTTTTATTTCCGTATATATATTTTTTTCTCTTTTTCTTTCGTACACACTACCACGGTTCGCGTTCACATAGACGATTTCGTTTCGGTGGTAAATCTCGGGGACGTTTTTCGTTATAATTATTGTTTAGCATTCCATTGCCGGGCAGTGGTGGTTTTAAGGGCGGGTAGGGCGATAGGTGGATCGCCCTTCCCTAGGGATTTGATTTCCAATTAATTTATATCGCAGGTAGATCACTGCGTATCTGTATCACACGAATTGAATAAAACTAGGTTTTGCGCTTTGAGTTTGTCTAATAAGATAATCGTTTTGATAGTGTTATTAATATATAAACACGCACGTTTGAATCTGAAAATATTCATCTAATGATCACCGGAGAAAAAATTCAAATCGATGTGATGATTTCCGACCTCCGCGAGGAGAGGAATTCCGAGGAGTCGAAGAAGAAATAATTTTTGGAATCGAAAACGTGATCACTTTAGGTACGAGAACTTATAGGAATTGCATATTGTTGTCTGTGTCTTCTATGTATGTTGCTATGTGAGCTAAAAATCTGTTTTACAACCGGTTGAGTCCATATTTGTGATTTTTGCAAATTTCTTGTTGATTTATTTAAAAATTTCATATTATTGATTTTTTTGTGCATATTAAAGCGTTTTTTGTAAAATTTATCTCATAAAACAAAACTTGAACATAAAAAAAATAAATAAATTTACAAGCATGGACGATGGTGTGAATTAAAATCCAAGTGCAACAATATTTTTCTATTTTATTCTATTTTAAAAATTCAATATTTTCAGTTATTTTACTAAATACCTACTATTTCACCTGTAAGGTCAAGTAATGTTTTGTGGCGTAATGGCAAAGCAACCGGCCTAATACTATATAATAATACGAATACTTTTATTATTATTATCTCCATTCGTTCAGAATCGTTTTATTGAAGAAATGATTTATCGTTTCTTTAAAATTCAATACACCACCCGTCAAGAGAATCCCGCCCGTCGTGCGAAGAACACACTGACGAGCGAAGTAGGTACACACTTTTTTTTCTTTTCATTGACTAAATTTTCTTGACCTGATGATGATTTTTGAAATCAACGCGGTCGTTAAAGACAAAAAAAAATATATATATATATATATATATATAACACTTCAGGCTAAGTTTGTTTTATTTATTTATTTTATTTTATAATATATAAATAGTGTAAAAAGTATACTTTGATTTTTTTTTTTTGTTTTTTACATACCGACATGTAATAGGTTTTTATTTTTTCAAATATTACATTTACGAAAACGGAACCCGCGTACTTACTACCTGTGCGTATTGTTACAACGACGACGACTTGCGTTTTCGCGTGTAATGAAAAGGAAAAAGAAAAAAAATAAATACGACGCAACAATAACGGAACAAATAACGCACGGTTAGCGCGGTGTATTATACCTGTAAACGTTACTAATATATATCAACACTGATTATTGCTTATTGCACGCGAACCGTATTTGCTCGAAACAAATATTATTATATTGTCGTATATCGTGTTGTGCGGTACCTAATAACCATTTTTTTTTTTTTCATTTCACATTATTTATATAATATTATTAGCGAATATTGTCATCGATGATAATGTCCATTCGCCGAACACGCGTTTAGTTTCGGTGATTGTGTAAGGCTGTGTGGGTGGTGTCCCGACGAATGAGCGTAGACAGGAGAGGGGCCGGGAGCAAGGCCCTCAGTCGGTCATATTTTTTTCAAATAATAAAATTGGTTTTAAATTTTTGTCGATTTTTTCATATTTTTATTGGAATAATTAGGTTATTATTGTTATAATAATTTTTAATTAATATTTACATAATATTATATTGTTACATATGTTTTTTTATTGTATACATATATATAAAGATATAACGAACAAACACAATATTAAAAATAGATATAATTAAATTTCACTTTTTACGAATTAGATTTACTAAATACGTGGTATTTATTAACAGAATGTAATGTAATGGTACTAAATGAACAAAAACCACTTTATAAATAAATACATAAACTTGACCGAAGTAATATAAATTAATGGCAACAGATTTATCGACTTTTAAAAACATATTTGTGTTTTTGTGTTTTGAAATTTTGAATAATTAAAACAAACGCGTATTTTGATATCTTTTGGTACATGTTAAGTCCCGAGTCCGTTTTTTATCAAATATGCCCCCCGTGCAGTTGTTTCTGTTAACCTCCCCCCCCCACTGGTGGTGACCTGGACTTTTGACGATTCGGTAGGTACACAAAAATATTAACGACGGAGTACGCTTTGATGTGCCGCAGCGTTCTAGACGTCGTGGTCGAGGCCGAACACAAAATGTACGTCGATATATTAAACACGAGTCACTGCGTGTTAAAGTCACTGTATTTTAATGAATACCAAAAGTTAAAAGTCAAGTTGATTCTGACTTTTTAAACTTAACTTATTGCGTTTGATATTTCGCAGACTTAATTTTATAATACTTGACTTTTCGATATTTTATTAACTCAATAAACGACGGGTTACCTACTAAAAGAAGAAAATTCCATTAAGTCGATTATAAAAATAAAAATTAGTTGTACAATTTTTTCATAGGATGTACTCTGATCCATCGACATATAGTTTTGTGAGTATTTTATGAGATTGCAGAAAAAAAAACCCACGATTCAAAACCTGGAACCGCGAGAATTAAAAAAATTAACATAACTCGCAGAGTTGATAACTTAAACTGTTTTTAAAATTTAATTTTCGACTTGAACGTGTTAAATCAAAATTTAATTAACTCCTAACCTGTTAACTCGTTAGCTTCATTAAATTAACTGAGGTGAAAAAAGCATGAACTCGCGCCCAACCTTGAAAAATACAAAATTGTAAGTACTTAAGATCTGAAACCAGATCTGTTCACGTCTAAAAAAAAAAAAAAAATAATTATTATATTGTACAAAGCGATAAGCATATTTTAATGACACATTGTACGAACGGATTTGTGCAAGTGACAATAAAATTACAATAATTGCGTTCAAAATATTATATACGTATCGAGTGACGGACGATAATCGTTTTAATGACAATATTAGTTATGTAGCGTTTTTTTTTTTCCTGCGGACGCCATCGTCCTCACCCGTCGTCGGTAGAGTGACGTGACGTGGCTTAAAATGCGTTCGAAATCTGGTCCGCCGCGGGTTTTTTTTTTTTTTTTCATTATAATTATTTTCATATCGCGAATTCCACGTATGGCGCACACCGATAAAACGCGCGACGATATTATTTGATTTTATGTGAAAAAAAACCCTGTACTACCGTACTACGTGTAATGTGACAAAACTCGTACGAACGTTATTAAAAGAAAAAACAACCAGTAGCATCGTTTTTGCAAAGATAATAATATGCGAACGCGTCCCATGCATTTTTATTAAAAACCTTTTAAAACCATAGGCGTTCCGTTTTGATCACGGTTATCTATTATCATGGTATTGACGAAAGTTCGAGGTGTGATAAGACCATTCTTATCAGCTGGGGGAAGTACTATACCCATTAAAAACATTTAAAACGTTGACGCATATTATTTCGTATAGAATTAACGGTATAAAGACAATCATTTTCATCGTCATCATTTAGATTCTGAACGAAGTGAAGAAGCTAGTGTTTTTACAATGACGTTTATTTATTTATTTATTTTTTTCTGTGTACTTTTCGTATGAAAATACTTGTCCAAAAGTTTCGATCAGTAATTTTTCGAAACCGGATTCGCCTCTAGATTGTACTTTAGAGAAGTAATTTTTTTAATTTCTCAATTCTTCAATTTTTTTTTTTTTTAAAAACTACCCAAAATTTTACAAAAACCACTCGGAAACCATTTTATTTTTTGATCCGAACTATATGAAAATTTAAACATAGATAGAAAATCATATAAGAAAGATTTTGGCACTAGAAAATTTTGAAAATGTCAAAAAAAAATTTTCCAAAATTTTTTTTTTATGTTACTCCCTTCGTTCAGAAAATCGTTTTATTGAAGAAATGATTTATCGTTTCTCTGAAATTCAATACACCCGTCAAGAGAATCGTGCGAAGAACACCCGTCGTACGAAGTATGACCGGTTTTATAAAAATTTTTAAAACACGGGGAAAAAAAAAATGCTAGACAGGCATTGATGATGATTTTCAATAATAATTATCGTAGAAATAATAATAATAATAATACGTCCAACAGGCGTCCGGAAATAAAATTTTAGATAAAAATAACGAATGATCCTCTTGTCACAGTTACCGCCAACATATTATAAGATACCGGAACTAGATAAATATTATGTAGTGTCACGGATTAAATGAAAGTTGTAATATATGAAATAAAAAAGCGTAGCGTGCGTATTTTAGAGCAGACAAAACTGGTATGAAATTAAGTCAATATAACTAGAAGAATTTAATGAATTTTCACCTAATCTCACTATAAAGTATCTGTTCAAAAAAATGTGTTATGTAATAATAATAATATTATATTATTATATGACTTTGAATTATTTAAATATTTGAATATTGACATAAATAATTTCGAAAATATATGTAACATTTAAGTATATCAATAATTTGTAAATTCTCGTTTAACTTATTTATATATATATATGTATATAAACCGGACCTACGAAAAAGTTTCTGAAGTCAGTCATTAATAATATAATTTTTACATAAAAAAAAAAATTCTGATGAGTATGTTAATAATATAAACAACAACTATAATCTTCATTTTCAACACACCCACCAAGAATATCTAACCCGAGGAGCGTAGAATACCCATGGTGCAAAGTATTATATCCGGTTGTATCGTCTATACTTCACTTGTCCTTGCTTTTTAGTTTATTTTAATTTTCTAATCTTTACTTTATTTTTTTTATCCAATAAATATAAAGAATAGGAAAAAAAAAGAATTTTAATAAAAATACAAAAAAAGTATGAGAAAAACAGTGTTGTAAAAACATTTCCAGCATTCTTTTTTCAGTATTTTTTCCAAATTTTGTGTAGTTTTTCCTAAATTTCGAGAAAACTATTGAGAATATCAAAAAATGATCTGTCTAAAGTACCATCTAGAAGCAAATCCGATTTCAAAAAGTTGCTGATCGAAACTTTTGAATAATTTTATTGCTACCATGAGAAAAAGTATTTACAGAAAAAATAAAAATTAGACCAGTTTTATTAAAAGTGTGTACATCGCTCGTCGGGTGGGATTCTCTAATTGAATTTTAAAGAAACGATAAATCATTTCTTTTCAATAAAACGATTCTGAACGAAAAAAGTTAATAATATAAAAAGTAAATTAGAGAAAAATTTCCAAATTTTTTTTTTTCACATTTCCAAAATTTTCTTGCGTCAAAATCTTTCTTATATTATTTTCTATCTATGTTTAAATATTTTCATATAGTTTGGATCAAAAAATGATGGTTTCCGAGTCGTTTTTGTCAAATTTTGGTTATTTTTTTCCACAAAAAAAAAAAAAAAAAAAATTGAAGAATTGAGAAATTCAAAAAATTACCACTTTAAAGTACAATCTAGAGGCAAATCCGGTTTCAAAAAAATTACTGATTGAAACTTTTGGACAAGTAGTTCCATGCGAAAAGTTGTACTCAGAAAAATAAATAAAAAAAAATAAACATTATTGTAAACACACTTCGTTCAGAATCTAAAAAATCGAATAACTGCTTCATACAGGGTTATTACTTTTTGACATAACTTATAAAATAATACAGCTAGAGACTTGAAAGTTTCACCAACCACAAGTCACCGAAATATTTGATGAAAATTTCAAAAAGATTCGATCAATTTTGAGTTAAGTACAGCATTTTGAAAATATCGTGACCAGTATAGGGGTCGATTCCAGCCCGGCACTCCGATTTTTTACATTTTTTTTTTTTTCTTAGATTATATTAACTTCCTTCGTTGAGGATCGTTTTATTGAAGAAATGATTTACCGTTTCTTTAAAATTCAATACACCCGTCAAAAGAATCCCACTCGACGTGCGAAGAACACCCCGACGATCGAAGTACACACTTATTTATTTGATTTTTAGTCATAACTACAACAATAGCGAAGACATTTTTCTTTTTAAGAACCCAAATTTTTAAAATTTGAAATTTTACTCAACAGTTTTGGAAGAAATTCGAAGTAATATGTATAGCTATTTTTTAAACCTGATTTTTTGAAAAATATCGGTGCTTTAATCTCTAATAAATGGATAATCCGTTAATATTTTACGGTTTTTTTAAATTTATGAAAAATGTTTTATATTTTTTTTTTTTGAATTGTTTATTACAATAACAATAATGTTAACAAATTATACGCAAACTTCAAAATATCGTAGAAAATGAACCTTTATTAGTGATTGAAGCACGGATATTTTTCTAAAAACCAGATTCGCTAATTGGTTGTTTTGAATTTTTTTCTAAAACTTATAAGTATAAAATTTCGAATTTGAAAACTTGGGTCATAAAAAAAAAAAAAGGTGTACGTTATTGTCGTAGCGCAATATTGTGGAAATAATTTTTTTTTTCTTTTAAGATTAGTAATAGAAAAAAAGTTATCGCATCTGTCAAGTCTAACCTAACCTAACATCACGAAGTGCAGCTTCCAATTACGCGCCGCCCGTATAACATTATAAGATAAAATATGCATAAACGTTTTTTTTTTTTTTTTTTTTCGTTATCCGGACGAGACGATTTGTATATCGTTCAAGCCGACGTCGATTTTCATCTCGTTACGGGAATTCTCAAATAGATCGTCCGATGCAGATAACAAACGTCAACGACGGGTACTACCAGCAGCTCTACCTGTGTACTTTTGTTATCTAACCGCGACATCTGGTCAAAGACTGTCCTTTTAAAACACGACCGCGGTTACTACGTGTATACAGGCTCGCGTGATTGACTCGAGCGGAAATTAAATTACCGAAACAAAAAAAAAAAAAGGAAAACCAAAGACACAATAAACGTCGCGTCAGTTTGTATTCCCCATGTCACGCGGTATTTTTTTTTTTTTTTTGTTTCGTTTCGAATTCTGCTCTCTTCGATCCCATTTTTAGATCCGCGATCGCTGGCGTATTTATCCTACAAATAGGGCGTCGTGTTGTCCGTTACCCGATGGGGGGGGGGTGGGTTGGGGTAATGAGAAAAACGGTGGTCGCGGACGACGTGAAACGCGTTTGTCAGCGGTATCCAACGTTGACGGACGACTTCAGCCGTCGCGTGGAAACGTCATTAAAAATAATAATAAAAATCGAAATCTCTGTTTTTACTAGGACAATTAGTGCTCGCAATAAAAAGGTGAAAATCGGAGCTCCCAGATACGTTTAGAACCTCGTTTTGGTGTTTTCACCTTGGCAACGGATTATAAAAAGTCGGCGCCCTTCGCTCAAATCACAAAACTATTATCTATTTGTTTATTCGCAAACTTTTTCCACAAAGCACGTTAGTCATAGTCATACATACTACACCATTGGTTCCCAACCTTTTTCATTCCATTCCCCCTTGAAAATTTCCGAAATTCTAATGCCCTTTAAAATAGAGTTTTGATCATTTTTTTTTTTTTTGTTAGCCAAACAAATAAATTATACAAAATGTATTATGAGGCATTTTTATTTTCATTATTTCATCAATTAGATATTAGTTAACCTACTGACTCGTAATATTAATTTAAAGTGTAAATATTAATTAAATAATTGAAGTAGATTTAAAATTGATTTTTTTAATAAAATTAACAAAAAGAAATTCTCGTTATATTTCATCATCACAAAATTCCCCCCTTAATTCCTCCCTGGGGGGAATTCCGCACCAATTGGGAACCACTGCTCTACACTTTCGTTGACGATGGGTGAAAATTTCAAGTTTCTACTTCCATTAGTTAGAGCGAAATTAATTAAATTAGTTTTATAAAAAATCTCGTTTATCGCATTTTTTGGTTTTTTTTTTTTATTAGATTTTCTGACAAGGTTTCCGTGTTTTTTGAAAAAAGTTTTGAGAATTTGGTTGAATTGCCTCTTTAAAACGAGCATTTGACTGTAATTTATGATGTAACAAGTTACTGGACGAAAATTTTGGACCGTTTTATAATATTTATAATCAGGGCTTGTAGCATTTGCATATTTATTATTTTTTTTTTTTAAAGGTTCTAGAGATACCTATGTGAGTTATAAATTTGTTTCAGATATCTAAGAAGCTAAATACCGAATTTTATACTGCTTATTTTTGCATATTTTGAAATATAAAGTGCTAATTTGATTTTTTTTCTGCTTTGTCTATTATAATTTTGTATACTTAAGAAATTTTCTAATTTGCTTTTTTGATTCTATTTCAATTTCGTAGCCGTTAAAATATTTTTTTCTTAATAATAACAAGTAATTAAATATTTATATTCGTAATTAATTCATATTAATTAATTAGCTCTTCTTCTTACCTAACCCAAGTTATATTATTTATTTATATCATATAGTGACGTTACGAGATTATTTTTATTTTTTCAACAGAACCTTCGCATGCAGGCCTTATACTGTAATAAATTCGCAGGTCTGTGCAATCAAATACTTTTCAAAAAATATATTTCAGAAGCCAATTTTTAAATACACTCCTCGGGTACTTTTTAAAAGTATTTTTCTTGACACTGACGTATACAGTTGTATCTAGATCAGTGTTTCCCAAAGGGTGTGCCTTGATAATGTGTAGGTGTGCCACGAAAATTTTCAATTAATTAAATTAAACATAATTAAATAATTGTTATAACTTATTAAACAATATATCACAAAGAACAGTAATTATAGAATCTTAATAATTTATTTATAGCTTCCTGTTTCCTCACAAAGTGAGATTATTTTGGTTACTAAGTGAAATGTCTTGGGAGCAAAATCCTTTCTAGTGTAACTCCGTTTAAGTGGGCTCGTACTTTATTTCAGGCTGTAGAACTAAAAATACCCAATTTTTTATGGTAAAAACATTTTTTTTTTTAATATTCTAAACTTTCTATTCCTACCGCGAAACTTCTTTTTATTAATATTCTTTAGACAAGATAGATATTTGTTAAACAATTTTATCGAATTTGCCAGAATACTTATATAGTCAAAATGTGAAGTTTTATAATTATTATTTTCGATATTATAATATCGTAAAATGACTATAAAATCAAAATTGTGAAATATCCGTATACTACAAATTATAACATTTTCGGGTATTTTCAAGCATATGCGCTCCTTATACTGTTAAAGAAAACTATAGAAAATTACAGAGTTTAAAAACTTTTGTTCGGGAAAAAAAAATAATCATATAATAGTCAAAACGGTTAATAAGGACAACAAGTCCTTCATTGCCATAAAATGTGTCACTGGAAGTAGACAACGCTTATGCGCCGTGACTTATCACAACTAATATTGATGTGCCGCGTGTAAAAAAAAAAGTTTGGGAACCACTGATCTAGATAAATACATAGACACGGTAATATTATTTTCACCGGTCTGACTTTGATAAACCGTTCGCAGACGTGTCGATGTATATAATAATAATAATAATAATAATAATATGATCGCACATGAATTCGATTGTTGCATTCGAAAGAGAGATTGAGAATCCGATGTTACTGGATTGATCCGTTCTGACACGTCGGAGTCCGATCGCTTTTTAAAATTATACACGCCAAACTCGCGGTGGCGGCTCTAAATTGAATTTGATAAATTATACATTTACATTTTTACGCAATCGTATCGCTAATAAAACAGTACCGGGGCACAATCTGTTATTATATTATTCGATACTCTGGCCGAGTAGTGTGCACACTTAACTCGACGGAAAATAATGAAAGCAAAAAAAAAAAAAAAAAACGTCGGAATTAAAAATAATTTTGGATTTCCACCGGCGGTGGCGGGCGGGCAGTCATGAAATCTCCTCTTGATTCCTCTTATATAAGTTCAATCGAGCCGCGCGATATTCGTATACGACGACGTAATGAGACACATTTTACTCGCGTATCGTAACGATCTCAGCAGTCACTATAACGGTGACATATCATAATAATATTTTGAATCCGTACCCACGCACGTCACTTGGTTATAAGTACGGCTAGGATTTATATGCAATAAAAAATGATGAAATATGCATTTCATTTATTAAAAATATGCAATAAAAATATACAAAAATAATATTATTATTAAATTAACACATAAAATAGAAAAATTTGTATAAAGTTGTATTTTTTTTTTTTTTATTTCTATGAACTATGTTACACTGAATAAATATATTTAATTATGCCAAAAAAATATGAAAAATATGCG
>JAIPRM010003904.1:0-24518 GCA_025469315.1 Stegophylla sp. TES_Ste_2020 | reverse complement strand
ACTTTTTTAAGCATGTTTAATTTTTTTATTGAGCATATTATAGTGCATATTTTACCATTTTTTAAGGCATATTATAGGGCATATTTCATGGTTTTTTAGTGCTAGAAGTCTCGAGCCCTGGTAATAAGAATTTTAATTTGTTTTAGTACATTTAAAGCCTTGTTATGATTGTTTATTTTCACTAAACAAAACTGATTGGTTAAAGAACTTCAAAATAGTGAAGAAAATTCACTATTATTAACATACTTTCAAATTTCAGTACTTTACAAATCATTTTATGGGATATGTCAAACTATTAATATTATATTATAAACAACTAGTAAATAAATCTATTATATTTTAAATTGAAGGTTATAATTATTGCCCTTAGTTGTCAGTGTAAATTTAATAAAATTAAAATAAAATACTTATAAAAGTATCAACAATTATATGATATCTAACAATATAGATAAGATTTTTAAAATACATTTTAACAAATTTTTAACTAAAAACTGATAGCCCAAACTTCAGTAAAGAATTAAAGAAACAGTCAGTTTGTGAACTCCCAGAAAGGAGGGAGGGGATTATAGAGGTAAATACTCGCCTTTGAGCTATTATCTTTTGCTATAGAACTCTGTCAAATTGTGGTTTTTTTATAGCATAAAAAATATGCACAAGTATATATAGATAAAGATTGATGTCAATTTTAAGTTTGTAAGAATCGATTAAAAAATGTTATAAGAATGGTAGGTACCCTATTGTATAAGACTAAATTTGATATTGGATATATTTTAATTACTCCTCCCCTCGCCTTTAATAATACCTAGATCAACAACTGAAAACATGGGAATCAACATGATATACCTACTTTTTATGTATTCTACACCAGCGCTTTTCAAACTATGGGCTTACAGCATATTACAGGGGAGTCGTGAAATGCTGTTATAAATTTATTTCATTTTACCTCCTTATGAAAATGCATTTATGAAAAAAATCGAATAGGTAATGAATTTATCATACTAGACATCATGTAGAAATAAACAAGCCCACTCATCACATTAATTAAAAGAAAAACTATTAAATATACATTTTTCCAATTTTTATTTATTTATTTATTTATACCTATCTATGCATATTTAACAGTGTTTATTTCAGGGGGATGACCAGAGGAGACTGTCCCTCCCGGGAAATAACTATACATATACATATACACTATACAGGTCTCCTCTCTGAATTTTTTTTAATACCTCCCTGTTTTAATATGTATAATTCATTACAATTACAAGTTTATACAAAACTTAATGAAACTCAAAACTGACTACTGAATTTTTCTACAAGCCTCTTTATAATTTCATATAAATTTACTTAATGTAGGTACAAATACCTAAATTTAATATTTAAGTATTTATTTAAATTTTAATGGATCACAGATCCAAATACAAAATAATATAGGTATAATAGTACAATGACAGTAATATAAATGATATTAATAATACAAATGATACGATAACATAAATACATCAAATACAAAATTATATTCACATACTTAATTATTAAAAGATTCCAGTGAAGTAAATAGTTCAATTTTTGTTTCATTTGCTAATAATATTGTTTTGTTTTCATTATATTGTTTTTCTTCTTTCTGATAAACTAACAAGGTGAAACAAATTTAATAACTGTTAAAAAGGAGAATATGGCTCAGGAATAATATTACATTTGAAGGCTAAAAAAATGTAGAAAACGATTTTGAATATTATCAAAACAGTTAATTTGATATTTTATACTAGGAGGTCAAACCACAGAATTATATTCTAATTTTACCCGGACTAAAGAAGTAAATGAAGTTTTTAATGCAATAGGGTCAGTGAAGTCTTTACAGTTCCTTATAATAAAGACTAATATCAATAACTACCTAGTTGTATGTAATAAGTATTTATTGAAAGAAAGAGTGAAATTAAATGTTTCACCTAAATCACTGATGACATGAACCTGTGTTAAAGAAGACTTATTTACATACTATGAATGGAGAAGTGGAACACGAGACCTAGAAAATGTTATGACTTTACACTTTTCAATATTTAATGGTAATTTATTGACTATACACTAATCAGATAGAATATTCAAGTTCATTTGTAAAAGTGATGCATTGTTAGCTTACTTTACTAATCAAAAAACTCTCAGATCATCAGCAAAAGGAAGCCTTTTTGAATGCGAAAAATTGAGGTCATTAATAAATAATAAATAAGTAAATAAAAATAAGTACACTAAACTGAACATTAAATTGATCAGAATAGAAATTTAAATATTTCACAATTTGTGTTCTATTTACTTGATACTTATCCAAGAAGAAATCTGAGATAAGAAGTAATGATCCATAAATATCAACTTTAAGTAGTTTAAATATAATTAATGTATACCTAGTTTGCTTTATCAAAGGCTTTTGAAAAGTCTGTGCAAATAACATTGTTGTTTCACTACTTATAAAACCATGCTAGTAAATAGATATTGATTATGAAACGAATGGTATTAATTATTATAATAACATATACAATACTTCTGTTATATACCACATTACTTCTAAAAAAGTTTTCAAACCTAAGGGAATTCAAACTCAGGGAGGGGTGGAATTAATTAAACACAATATATTATTTGAAATTAAGTAATTTTTTACCTAGGTACAAATGATTCAACATGTACCCAATAGGAAAACCAGAAAAAAAGATCATGTATTTATTGATTAATTGTAAATTGGATGTTGAGAGGAAGAGGGGGAAAGAGGCATGAGATTTTTTAAAAATCTCCAAAAGAGACATGGAATAACATAGGTCAGGAAATACTATTCTAAAAGAATACCCTTAAGAATAACTATGTTCTTAAATTTAAAAAATTTTCATAGGTTTGGTACATGTATTTTCATATACCTTTTTTAGCCATCATTAAAATAAAATAATAAACATACCTATTTTCCTGATAAAAAACTTACCCTTAAGTATATTTTAATACATTATATTTCTAAGTTTTAATCGCATCGTAGATTTAACCATCAAATAATAATATTCATTAGGTTTCAGCAATAATCAATATTTAGTATTAACAAAATCTGTTCAATATGGAAAACCAACACTTTTGAAAATTCTGGGCTAATCCCTAAAAGACTTGTGTGATGCTAACTGTGTGAGCCTCTTATACAATTTGCGATAAAAGTTTATTACAAGGTCATATATTATGCAACTAGATTCAAAATTATTTAAAAAAATATAGGTACCATCATAGGTATTACAGGCACGTTAAAGAATTTCTGATTTTTTTTGTCATATTTATAGATCCAAGAATGGTAGGTACGACTTAACCCGTCAATGGGTTGTCGAAGAACAGATTTTGCCAAATGGTGATCACGAGTAACAACGCGATTGTGTCGAGTGAGCGATTTCAAAATTATATTAATGTAGATACTCACCGAGAGGACGGCGATGAAACGGCCAAAGGATTTCGCAAGGAACGTGTGAGAATGTGTTGACTCTGGGTGGCGTGGTGCACTGTTGGCACTTGGCAGCAAAGGTTGACTGCGGCCGTTCCGTCTCGCTAACGTCACAATTGAAAAATGCCGTCGTCGGAGCGCCTGGTGTGCGTAAGAAGGAAGGCTGGTCGTCGCAAATTGTAATCGCAAATAATATATTATCGTAATCGCCTTCCGTCGTCGTCGACGACGATTCGATGGTAGTATTGCTTTTATGTTTTTTTTTTTTTTCAAATTTATTCTTCCACTCGATCGTATAGCTCTGTCTCGCTCACTCCTCAGGACGTTCACCAGGGTAGTCGTATCCAACGGCGAGAAATCAGCTGCTGCTGCTGATGTACTACGGTAAAATTATTACTATATATCTATGTGTATCAGGTAGAGTCGTGGTGGCGGTGGTGATACGCGCGGGACGAAAGCGCGGGAAACACCGTAGCTGGTCGTGGTAGACGTGTGCGGATGATTACGTTATATTATTACTATTATTTTTTGTTTTTGTTGTTGTTACTGTGCGTAGCGGCGGCGGCGGCGGCGGCGGCGACCGATTGATGATGATGTGCGGGGGGGACGTAGAAAAAATGTTAGGGAGAACGGCACGATACACACGACTGTCTACACTATACGTGATAAATACCAAATTATGTATTGTCTGTATTACCAAAAGCGCGGTTGTTGGTATGACACTCTAATTTAATAGTATTATATAATATAGCATAGCTTTGGGTCATCGAGTTGGGTCTCTGAGCTATTGGTTGGGGAGGGTACACACCCAAAAATCCAAATAATAGTTCTTCATTTTAGTTTAGGAGTTTTACAATAAGTTTTATAATTTTTTTTTTTTATGTCAACTTTTTTCTACTAGAAAATATCTCAAATCAGCTCGTACAAAAAACACACTATGTTACCGGTTGAAAGCTCGAATGGCGTGGTACTTTAAACAGGTAATTTTTTCGAAATTTCTCCCCGAGTGACTTTCAAATAGACATATTGTGGTCATGAAACTTAAAATCACTATATTGGATTTATCGCATAGGCATTGGTGGTAATTAGGGTGAGCGGAGTAGCCTCCAGATTTTTCATAAATTGTGTAAAATTAATAACACTTGAGGGGCTAAATAAAATAAACATGTTAGTCCGTCAAAATTTTTTTTCCTAGGTAATTGCGCAAATATGTACAGATAATAGGGTATAAGAAATTTTTCAAGATAATGTTGCTAAATAATTACATTTATTATAGAAGTATTGAGACTTTTGTTCGATAGTTCTTACTTCTCATATTAAATAAAAATAGAATGTGAACAACGAGGGGATGGGGTAGAGCTCTGTTCAGTGTAAATAATGTTGAATTCAAAGACGTCAGACTAAGATATTTTAATCTGTAAGTAATAATTTGCTGTAACTAATAATAATTTTACTGATAGTAAAAGTCAGCGTTGCATAGTGTTTTAAACAAATGGTTTTGTTTTAAACGTTTTATTAAGGAAATAATGAATTTTCATATCCGACAGAACATAACGACAGTATATTTTGTCCCCGGGTAAAAAAAAGATTATTAAAAAACCCGTTTATTATTTAAACTATCTAAACATTCTGAACAAAAAAAACGTTTAAAACACTGTTTTAAACACGTTAAAAAAACATTAGCGAAAACAGGTTTTTTTTGCAATCTTGAACTAAAAATAGTAAAGATCGTACTTCGTTTAACGTTAATATTATGACGTGATAACAATTAATTTCAACTGAGTTTCAGCGTAAGCAGCGCATGTACCGTTTACACACCCTCCGATTGAGAGTGCTTGTATAGGTACAATACTAAATGATTGAGAGAGAGTAAACTGAAAATCCGAAATTTTAATTTTTTTTCGGACAGTTAAATTTAAAGCCGTAAACGGCATAAACTGCGAGGTATTGCCATCATCTCACCAACACTATATCACTATTGATAGCTACGGTTGAACACCAATATGACTCCTCCTTATGGTTGCGTTGCGCGTATGCCGACTACCCGTGTTCCAGGCCCTACGAAAATCGTGGTTGTCGGACACCCCAGTCCCGGACGACGACCGTAACAACAAAACAAATAGCAACGTACAAACGACAATACGACCCTCGTTACCGCGGGAATTATTGCGCGCGAAAAATTATCACTTATCAGGAGGATATAATATTGTGTGCGTTGTTGCCTCGTCGGGCAGGGGCGTAGTCGTTTCACGTTTCCTCTGGCCCGTCTGCGGCGTGTGGAATGTGAAATAAACCTTTTTTTTTTTTTTCCGTACGCGATCATTGGTTACTAAAACGGCTCATTTCGCTCGCGAGAAATGGTGGAAATGAAATCCACGTACACACCACACGGGTTTTTGAGAGGAGGAATACACATACATCCCGAATGTCGCCACTTAAAATCACTGACATCGCGTAATATTCATTACATCCGCGGTTGTAATAGAATATTTTGATTCGATAATGTAAATAGACGAGCTGCTGTTATTATTATTATTATTATTATTATTAGGTTACTGCGTAGTTGCGTCGTCGTTTTCAAAATAATGTCATAAAAAATTGTTATGCCAGAGTATAAGCGCATACAGGGTATTCAATTCGAACGTGTATATACAGAGTGTATACACTCTTATATAATATATGATACGTTACTCGTTGTAAAACGTATTAACCAGTGGTGCATTCGTACTGTAGTTCGATACTATATTCGATATTTTCCGAATGAAATTGTTCGTAAGCGAGTTATCCGTACGAAGTTGACATTTTCTAAGTATTTGGCTGGTAAATACACCCTATAATATGCTTTGAATTGAAAAATTCCCTTATTTGTACATAGATGTAATGAATAACGTTATTAGCAGCCCGCTTCAAACATTTTGAATCCAAATTCCCCTTTGAAAATTGAAACAATTCGATTTTGTTAAAAATACGAAATCTCAATTTTTTTTTTTCGTTTCACAGTGAAAATATCTTTACATTGCATAATATTAATAAATTTTCGACGTTCAATAAGTGTAAATACCTACGTAATGTTATACTTTCGTACCATACGAACCATCGCACTATCAAACGTTGAGCAAACATAATTCGGCCGTCTAATGATTAGACTCTAATCTAAGTTCTATGACTAGCAGCCAGCTGTATTTCGTGTAAAATATCATAGACAGATATTAAGGTTCGAACGAACCGAATAAACCTAATAATAATGATGAAATCAATAACGATAATATAATATAATGATGAAGTTATGTTATCGTGGGCCGAAATAAAAACGCTGTAAACGGCAATTAAATAACCAGACCGACTCAGGAAAGAAGCCTTCGAAATTCGAATACAATTATTATTACTTCGAATCAGCTGGTGTGGGGTAAATAACTTGTCGCACACCCTGTACAACGTCGTGGACGTCGTGTATTATTGTAATGGTATACGTATGAGAGAGGCCACCGACGTGTATTGCGCGTCTGCGTGCGCACACCGCCGTGTAGAAAAGTTGCAATATGCTCGTTTATCGGATGCATAGATCGAAATAATGTTTTCTAGCAATAATAATAATAATACTCGTATACATTATTATTATTACTTTTATTTTTATTTTTATTATTATTATTTCGGTCCAAGGTTGTGCGAACGTCGTCGCATTTGACAATAACTACTCGGCGTCGTCGTCGTCGTAAAAATGTATAAATTTCGCATGAAAATTTTAACACTCCCGAACCGTACTTGTAAAATTCATAATGATGATAATAATAATAATAATAATAATATTATAATATATACGTCCGTAATCATCGTGTGACGTTACGATAATATCCGCCAGCTATATTATATGCGGGTTAATGACACGCCGCGATCACCGTTTTGCCTTTTGCCAATCGACAACGTTTAAAAGACCATTTTTCGCGCATGTCGCGTCGTAATAACAAACGTACGACGAACGGAATAGAATAAATATTTTACTACGAAACAAAAAAAACTTTGATCGATAGAGATTAAGTAGTAGTTAACGCGCGTATAATAATTTTTCGTTTTCATTCTCGCGATATCTAAAACTCGATTTTCAACTCTATGCTCGTCGGCGTGGTGGTATACAGAACAAACCGAATTAAATATTTATTATACGCGTTGTATTTTTACAATATATAAAACACAAAAATTCGACGATATCTATGTACAAACGGATAAAAAAAATAAAATATACACGTGTCGAGCGCTGCGGACGTGATTTGAATCGTCCCTCGACGCAATACATAATAATAATTATTTTTTTTAGCTGTACATATTATTACTGTAATATTATTTACGCATCGTGATGTGTCTATAATCTATAAAAATGGTGGGCGCCGCGATTAAGTGGACTGGGTGGTGTCGGTATTTTTTGTCGTATTCGTCTCTCACACGTGCAACGTGCTCTATTCTGCTAATTCGAATTCGGCATTAAGCATATTATTGTACTCGAGATCGGCTAGGATCGCTTATTTAAATTATATATACATATATATTTTTGTTTTTAATAAAACAAATTACTTTTAAAACATTTTGTTCAAGGTTATTATTATTTTAAAGACGAGAAATGCAATTTGAAGTACCTCTCCTAGCTCGATCCGTTTCGAGTGCATTTCGTTCGAATCAGTTTTGGGAATCCCTATTCGTTTCATTGCATTGATTGTACTATTGATTAAATACACGATCGCGATTGAACCAAAATGAGAAGTGTTTAAAATAATGTTTCTGCACGCGTGAAAGACGGAAACAACAAAATTCGTTATTGTAATGATATATTTTAATATCAGCAGTCAGCATCTAACCGCCTTGAATCATTTTTGATTCGAATTCCGAGTTTTACTCAAAAATTTTCTTTCGCCAAAATCTTTTTCAGCGGTTTTTTTTCTTTGTTCGCGCAAGTATTTCATTCAAATCTCACTCTCCCGCTAAACATACTAACATCAAACAAGTACATAATACCAACAATATTATATTATATTGTGTTATAATAAATATAAAATAAATAACTAAGATTCATTATTATTGGTAATAAAATTATTTGGACACGGATTTTTATAAGATAAAAAATCCCAATTACAATAATATACATTATATTATATTACGTTATCGTTATCAATAAAATATTTAATAAAAAAATAAAAGTATAATAGTAAAATTTTCACCCTGATAATTTGTCTTTATCGCGATAACAATTTTATAAATCATTTCAGACAGAAGTACTTTCCTTATCAGTATGTTTTTATCTTATCACATCTAAAGCAACGTGGATATATTATCTTAAATCGTGGTGGATACTCATACTCTATAAAATCCCTGATTTGAAAAGAATTTTCATAATATTCTGATGCGATCTTAACTCTCGACTTTGTCGGGTATTGTAAAATGATCAATGGTGTTTAAAACACTGTAATTCAGAAATTAATATTTATTATAATCTGCAGCACGTCCGTCCTTAAAAACGTATACTAATTTGCATAAAAATCCACGCCCGAAAAATTTTGCTAATGTTTAAAACAAATAATCAAAAAATGTCAAGGCAAATAATAGACGTACGAAGTCGATTATCACATCGATAAAACTTAGACCCGCCCTCTCCTTGAGGAATTCGTCCCGTAACCTTTTGTATTTTATATTGTTTCTAAGGTGTGATCGAGATGCTGCTGTAAATAACAATACATCAGTTTTTCGCGCGTAATGGATATTGTTTTAGGTACTATAAAATATGCATTTTACTTATACAGCAGCAGCTGTGTGCACATTACATAACAATATTATGTCAAGCGTTTTAAAATTTGTTTAATACCTACCAATTCACTACTACTAATCGCTATCATATGCGCGTTTTGATAATTCGTTCATAATATTATTCGTCATTCGTTAGGATTTATCCATGAACGCTAGAGAAGTGTGTCTAGTGTTCGTAGATTTATCTATCCGTCATAATAAAAAGATATGTATAATGTATATTGCGCGCAGACGTGGTTTTAATGTTTAAGGTTAAAGAAAAGAAGCGCGAAACAGGGCAGCTGCTGGTGTGTCGTCATCATACCGTGGTTAACCGGGGAATGTGGCTATGGTTAGGATCGGATATTCCATGGACATTGTTTAATATCGCGCGATCGCGTATTTTTCACTACAAAATATCGTATGATAATAATTATTAATAAAATATATTATTAAAACTGATAATGGCTATGATTATGTGATAAATAACTGATGGTGTTTAATTTTTTCCTTTGACACTTTTTCATATGGGGGGAAATACTTGTCCAAAAGTTTCGACCATCAATTTTTTTGGAATCTTGATTTGCTTCTAAATAGCATTTTTTTTTTTTTTTTTTAATTCTCTGTAGTTTGTGTGAAATTTGGGAAAAACTTCCCAAAATTTTGAAAAAAAAGACTCGAAGACTATTTTTTTCCAATACAAACTTTATAAAAATTTAAATATAGATAGGCAATAACATGAGAAATATTTTGCGCTAGAAAATTTTAAAAATATGAAAACCATTTTTGGAAATTTTTTTAAACACTTTTCGTTTATCAACATTTTTTTTTTTTTTTTGACTTTTCTCAGTTAATAGTGAAATATAAAATTGGCTGAGTAGAAAATACATTTTTTTTGTTATCAGAACAAACTCTATAATTTTTTAAGCAAAATTATCTCGAATAAACTAAAGCTCTACTCCGAATCGTGTTTTTTTGGGACCCAAATTTGAAATTTTTTACTACAGTTAACCTGTACAGTGATTTATTCTTAAACATTTTTAAAATGAGAAACTGTTTTCTTTTTCATTTTTATTTTATTTATTGATACAAAATCATTGACTTTATCAATTACCATCAAATTATATTTAAACTAAAGAGCACAAATTTGTTTATCATCGTATCAGATTTAAAATCAAATAATAGCATTAGATATCAAAATATATAATTTCCAATCTTAAAATGCATCTATCCTGAACAATCAGTGAACTGGAACTTTTTCATATTCAGCTGACGAATGGAAATTTGACTTTTTTTGTATGCGAATTGTTTATATTATGTAACCAGCTTTAAATAAATATGAATGACAACATGGATGACAGTTATGACTAAAATTTATCTGTTGACTTTTAGATTGTAAATGAAGCGAATAAGTTCTATTGGTTTTATAATAATGTTTTTTTATTTTTCGAAAACAATTTTTCTACACAAAAAAGTGCTTGGATGATTATTTGTAGCATAGGTTCCCAGTAGAGAATTGTATTTACATTGTATTTTAAAAGGGAAAATTTTCAAAATTCTCAATAGTTTTACCAAACGTAAGAAAAAAGGTACCGAAAAATTGAGTATAAAGTGTGCCGTACATTTTTATGAAATTGATTTTAGTAATCATTGTAATCCAAAACAAATAGGACTATAAATTCGAATTTTTTTATTCAATGTAAATAATAAAGTAACATAGCCTGAAAAATATTTTAGTTCTCTTTTTACATTGATGTTTATTTTTATTATTATTGTTATTATTTTTTTTGTTTTTATGTGTAAACTGTACACATTTTCGTATGGTAATATTTGTCCAAAATGTTTGACCAGCAACCTTTGAAACCAAATTTGCCTCTAGATAGTACCTTAGTTTAGTCATTTTTCGAATTTCTCAATTATTTTCTCAAAATTTGGGAAAAATTACCCAAAATTTGACAAAAAAAGACTCGAAAACTATCTTTTTTAATCCAAACTTTATGAAAATTTAAATATAGATAGAGAATACTATGAGAAACATTTTTAATAATTTGAAAAAAAAAATTTGGAAATTTATATTTTCAAGTAATATTTAGTGGATTATTTAATAAAACCTTTTATGGCAATTAGAGTTTTATAAATGACAAATAATATTATCTATTAAATAAAAGCGAATTAATCCGCTATACTAACTGTTATCTGAGATAATATATGATTTTTTTTCGCTGTTGTCTATAGTGGTTATATGAAGATACTTTGGTGCTACGATACTGGATTCGAATCTCGGTTCTCTTTTCAAATTGTTAGTAATTTTTTCATCCGTTAATGACCAGAGGTCTACCACAATGTTTTTCATAACAGAT
This sequence comes from Stegophylla sp. TES_Ste_2020, assembly GCA_025469315.1. NCBI lineage: Eukaryota > Metazoa > Arthropoda > Insecta > Hemiptera > Aphididae > Stegophylla > Stegophylla sp. TES_Ste_2020. The sequence continues at coordinate 12,932 of JAIPRM010003904.1, read as the reverse complement.
CAAGCGATATTTTCTCAATTTAAACTTTTTAACTGTCCAAGTGAACGTAGCAAAAGTTAAAAACTCGAAAAAAAGCGTAAAACACATTTTAATTAACTTCGGGTAATGGGCCATTTTGAAAATCTCATTTCTGATGAATGATCTGTTATCAGCATCCCCAAAAACCCACGAGTAGAAAATTTGAGATTGGTTCCAACGTTTTTCGAATTTTGTTTAGCTTTTTTGGATTTGGCACTGTGCCCACTGCTAGTCAGAATGCCCGTTGAGTGTATATTATGTGTATATATATATATACACATAATATACACTATATATATATATGTCAGTGAGTCTATATTAAATTTTCTAGTCTTAATATCAAAAATTTTATTACATGAAAACTAACAAAAAATGAGAAATTTTCAAAAAGCTGTACTTAACTTAAAATTGATTAAATCTTTTTGAAATTTTTCCGTGATAATTTTTTGTAGTTGGTGAAAGTTTTAAGTCCCTAGTTGCATTATTTTAGAAGTTATGTTAAAATGTAATTTTTAATTTTATGAAGATTCCAGTAATTGCATATTTTGCCATATTTTTTGTTAATTTTTTAACAGATTTTCATCATTTTTGGAAAAGTATTGAGAAATTGGAAAAAAGACCTTTCTAAAGAACCATTTAAATAAAATAAACATCATTGTAAAATCATAAGCTTCTTCGCTCCGTTCAGAATCTAACAACAAAAATTGTTCCTGTAGTTTTGGAGATACACCGGATCATCGGGATAAAGAATTTAAAGAGATATTATATCGAGATAAATAACACAAAGAATATCCTTTATCTCGATGTTCCAGACAAAGAAAAAAATCCTTTCATACACAATAAAGAATAATATTATCAATAGTTCGAATGGTCAGCAGCTGTTAGATGTTCATTTTATGTGAATAATGTTCTATGCTGTGACATATGAAAATATGTGAGCGCATCTTGGTATCATTTATTAATTTTAATATTTTTACTGTTCATAGAATCTAGTATATTATTCTATATGGATACCTAGAAAAATACGTTTAGAAGTTGCTCCGCAATATCTTTGTATACTACTTAAAAAAAAAAAAAAAAAAAGCAGGTATTTTGAAAATATTATGTTATTTTATATTGTCAATTTAAGATTCCGAGTGGAGCGAAGAAGTTATTGTTTTTGCAATTATGATTTTTTTTTGTTTCAATAGTTTGCGCGACAATATTAATCGAATACGAAAATTGATCGCGGAAAGAACAAGACAGGATGTGTATTTTAGATTCTGAGCGAAAGCGAAGAATGTTTTATTATAAAATTTTATTTCAAAATTGGTTTTACTAATCTGTGTGTTTTTTCCGTATGTATGCCATCACGAATTCGAGTTTACTAACTACTAAAAAATATTGTTATGCGCGTACCTCATAACATTTTCAAAAAGCATTTTATCCTATTTTTCGTTATTTATTTATTTTTTTGGCACTTCTAAAAAATCAGTAACCTGGGCTATCGCTTATCCGAGCTCTTCCTTGAATACCACCGTGTTTTTTTTATCATTTTCTTCATTGGCTATATAGTTATTTTAATGTTTCATTTTTGTTAGTCAATTAAAATCTCATAATTTTGTTTTATTAAGCGAAAGCAATTTTTAAGTTGTTGAGGAGAAATAAATGTATAACTCAACCACTTTGTTCCTAAATAGTGGCGTATTTAACTATTCATCTTTCAGAAGTTGGGGGGGGATGAAATTTTAATTCGAATCATACTTAATTATGTACAGATAATATACAATAGTTTTTACAACAGTATACACTGCTGTGTTAATTCTTGCTGGATTATAATGATTTATCAATTAAAAATTTTCTGATCACTTCATACATTAAATAATTAATCTTTCACCGAATTCATAACATGCTTTAACTAAGTGAAACTAAAAAAGTGATCCGATTCAGGCAACTGGTATCTTCAAATGGACCATCTACATCTTATTTGGGCATCGTTATTTTATAAAGTATTTAGGCCTAAGAAGTTAATTTTTATATTAATTAGGAGTTAGTACCTACTTAATATTGATGATAATTTATTAATTAATGCGAGAAATGAATTAATAACACGATTTTTGAAAAATGTGATAGCAATCCAAGTGATTAATAATAAAAACGTGGCCGATAACTCCAATGAATTGGAGATTTCATGAATGGGAAAATGTACAGTGAACATAAAATGTTACTATCGTTTAATCTCTTATTATTATGATGCGAGATAAATGAGTGGTCCAAATTACCCTACTCTCTCTTATGTAATTTATAAGCATAAAAATAATAATATAGATTATAACAGTAACAAGGGGTGATTAGGATTAATTTTAGTGGCTTTTTGATAATATAATAATATATCATGATGTTTTTAAGATAAATTCCTATTTTTTTTATTTTTAATTAAATGTAGTTTATTTCTCGGTATATGATTTATTTAAATCAAACTATTACTTTAAAATATTAGATTCTGAGTGGAGCGAAAAAACTAGTGTTTTTAGAATGATGTTTGCCTATTTATTTTTTATGCATACACGTTTTCTTTAAGAAATAATTGTCCAAAAGTTTTGACTATAAACTTTTTGAATCACAATTATTCACCTCTAGATGGTACTTTTGAAAAATGTCATTACTCGAAATTCTCAATAGTTTTCTCAAAATTTGGATATTTATACCCAACATTTGACAAAAAAGATTCAGAAATTGTCTTTTTATTAATCCAAACTTTATGAAAATTTAAATATAGACTGTAACATTACTCTTTTTTCTCATATATATATATATATATATATATTTATTTTTACTTTTTTCAGTTAATAATGAAATGTAAAACTGGCCGAGTAAAAATAATTTTTTCTTGGTTATCATAACACATTTTATAATTTTTAAGTAAAATTATCTCGAATAAATTGAAGCTCTGCTCAGAATCGTCTTGTTGATGATACATGATTTATCATTTCTTTAAAATTCAACACACCCACAAGAGTATCCTATTCGAGGAGTGATGAATACTCAAGGTGTGCAGTATACTTTTTATTTTTTTATTTGTCTTATCTCATCTGTCTCATTTAGTAGTGGGATATAATATATAAAACTCATTTCTTTTTGTTATAAATAATAAGCTCCATTTGGAATTATTGTTTATCAAAGAAAAGAATTATTATTGTTTATTTAAAATACATGACACACCCACTAAGAGCACCTCACCCGCCATATGATCGAGTTTTTATGGTAATTAAAAAAAATTAGTTATTATTGGACTCCCAAAGCCAGTGTTGAATCCAGGTATGTTCCAGGGAACTATGGGAATTCCCATTCACTGGAACAGATTCAGTTGGAATATGAACTTATTTTATTTTTCTGCTTGGAAAACCAATTACATTACATAAGTTTCAGGCTAAACAGGACAGTTCTTAAAATATATATGACGTGCTAAAACCTGACTTTCTAAAACATGACCCATAGGTACTAACTTAATTACTATTACAATAATTTGCAGTGCTAATTAATAATCGTGTGAAATAATTAGTTAGCTACCTGCTGATGTATTTATTTCATCATCAACTTACAGGCAAATTGCCTTAAAATAATTTCCCAGATAATTATAAACATTTCATAGTTAATACATTTAAACATATTACAACATATTATTAAATTTTAAAATGATATTTAAAAAAATCTGTTTACTTTGCTCCTCGGGTGGTATACTCTAGGTGAGTGTGTTGAATTTTAAAGAAACTATAAATCGTTTTATCAAAAAAACGGTTCTAAGATGAGCTTTTTAGAGCAATTAATATACAATAATGATTGTTAGTTAAAAAAAAAAAAATACTAAAAATAATGTTTAATGTAAAAACAGGGGAAAGGCTTTTTTTCACATATTAAAAATTTTCTTTTACCAAAATATTTTTCAAATTGTAGTCAATATTTAAATTTTCATAAAGTTTGGATATAAAAAAAAAAAAAAGAAGAAAAAATGTTTGAAGTCGCTTTTGTCAAATGTAGAGTAGTTTTTCACAAATTTTGGAGAGACTACTGAGAATTTCGAAAAATTACATCCTAAAAGTAAAATAATTAACAACAAATATTATATAGTACAAATCAAATCATATAACATGATATATTTAAATCTATTTCAGTGAAAAGAATCTAGGTGAAATTTCCTTTAAACATTGAGAGGTCGGTTGGAGACATAGATGTGTAAAGACATGAACTATAAAACAATATTATGCACAAAAAATGTGGTAAATATGATGCAAATTAAAAGTATTAAAATATGCACCAATATTGCAAAATATACTTCAATATGCATTATGAATTTATATATTGCAATTAAAGAAGAAAAAAAACTACAGTAAAATCACAAAGGTAATAAATACCTAAACAACAAACCAAATTTGTTTTACAACAAATTTGGCATTTTGACAGAATTCATTAAAATTATCACTATAATCTTAGCAAATTATCGGAAATATTTAATATTACCAAAATATGAAAATAATAAATATTATGTAATATGTATATTTATTCAATGAAGTTCATAGTACAAAATATTTATAGTAAAAATAAAACAGTTTTTAATTTAAGTCTTCATTCAACACATAATTTGAATTAATTTCAAAGAAATTTATTTTTAAGTTATCTAAAAAGAAATACATCAAAGCCACTTCATGGACCCGCGAGTAACCATCTATGGACCCCTTAGGGGTCCATGAACCACCGGTTAAGAATCTCTGCTCTAAAGTAAGATAGGCTGCTTCTATTTCTGGAATCAAATATCCATACTTGTTTATACTTGGGAATATTTTGAATACATATGAACGATGTATCAACAAACACTGGATACTAACCGGCGAAACAAGTGCCATAATTGCAGTGTATTTCAGTAATATTATAAAAAAAAAAATATGATAGTGATTTTGTAGAATTCATTTTCTGATTTAACCTTTAACTAATGAACTATTTGAATGTATTTTATTTTTTTTTTCTGGTAGGAAAGATCAAAAAATTCTGAAGGTCTGACATAAGCATCGTGAGGGGTTCTTTGTGGCTTTTCAGAAAAAAAAAAAAAAATGTACTTTTGTTGAAAATATTTCATTTTAAATAATAATTGTCAGCAACCCGCTTATTTTTTCAAATAATGACTGTTAAGTGTTAGATTTTTTCTGAATTCCTCGACTGCATTTTCAATGAATTCGGTATCCACTTTTAGTTTCTTTCTATATACACTCATCATACTAACACAGCTTCTATATATGACATATTACATAGTAGCACTCCGAGAAATAGACACACCAGTATTATTGATTCAGATTTTATTATATTGTGTCAATATACATTACTGGAGTGGTGTATGTATATTAGATATTTATTTAAATCGGTCACTTTTGTTGCATGCGATAAGATTTGTCATGTAAGATAGAGGTTGTATAAGGTTACTATTATTATTATTATTATTATTTTCATCAGATTTCCTAAATGTAGCCCTCATTACTCTGTAATCGTAAAATATAAATAAGAAAACATATTAATAAATATTTAGAAATCAGAGGGTAAATGCTCCCCTACCCCCTGATAAATATCCTGGTGGCCTTTATAAGATCGGATATAAGTTCTTTTTGAATGTGTTTGTTAGTGTTATGTACAAATAAAAGACGGCCGAGATACCCTCAAAAAAATTTTGCTATCCGTTAGAATACCAAATTTAAAATTATAAATTATGTAGTTTTGTATTATTGTAGTTTAATACAGTTTCAAAAATTAATACAGAACCACACAGTTCAGACTATTTCTCGAAATAATATTTTACTTACTTTCTCAATGACTTCTTCTGTCTGTTGAGTCCATTCAAGAATAACAATAATGAAATATCGAGGTATTATATTATTTTTGAATAAAAATTAACATAGAGTTTTAATTAAGTTTAAACAAATTTATTATGGCAATCATCGTAGAATATTTTAATTTAAAATGTATTCATTTTTCATCTAAAATTTTACGTAAAAAGCAATCGTTTCAACAATATACCTAATAACATATTTAATAATTCATTTTGTAATATTATTATGTTGTACTATATACTAAATAAAATAAAATAACAATAATTTAAACCTACTTGTTAGAATGAAATATATATAAATAACATATTATACAGTAAAAAACAAAATATTTGAAAATAATTCGAAGTTATAAAACTAACTTGATTTATAAAATTTATATATTATCTTAATATTTCTAAGTATGTATATATATAATATAAACATATTAGCTAATAATTATGTCTACTAATATTATTAGTCAATCTAAATTAATTTAATGAAATATAAACAATATGTGTTACAAATTAAGTAAATGATAATAATAATAATAATAATACAATTTTATAAAATAATATTAAATCTACATCAATGGTTGAGCAACTTTGTTTTTGTTTATCGGATTGAAAACAATAGGTTTGTACATTGAATTTTTATTCTTCATAAATGGTTGTAGAGAGTTCACACCGGCTATACAACTAGTCGGTATTTCATTGGTAACTTCATTTAATTTCTAACAAATATTGAGATTAGTATAATAATTATAAGTATATATTTGAAAAATAAATACTTACTGTTTCATTATTTTCTTTTTGCTCCAAGTTCTTTATAATTTGTATGGAATCGAGATTTACTCCAATGCTGTTGTTTTCCAGATCAGACGATGGGCTAGCCGATCTAAAAATAAAAATGCAAATGTCCTATGTAACACTGGACGGACATAACAAAACGTTTTCTACCCACCTACACTGGAGAAATAGTGACTTGGATTTGTTGACTAGAATATACACACTTAATGTCGACTTTTGTGTTTTCTAAAACCTGTGTTAGAATTGTTAACCAAAGCATAATTAGAAGTTAGTATTGTAATAGAATATGCATAATGTATTATTGAATTTAAATTTGCTCGTTTACTGTAAAGTTAGTCAATGGTCTATGGAGTAACTAGTCAAATTTGTTGCAATTAATTGTTTGTTCAGGAGTAGCTACAATTATAGACATTTGTAACTTTTGTTTTAAAATCGATCTTAGGCATTAAACAATTTTAAAAACATGTTATCAGTTGAGATATTTTTGATTTGTTTTTATATTGAATTTATTTTTCTGTTTCTAGAGTAATTGTTTAAAAACCATGTGGCCTGTGCAGTGTATGACTTGGAAAAAGAACAGAAGCAAAACTCGCCTAAAGATTTAATTAAGTGCCAGTAAAAATACAACTCATCATACTATGAGGGGGTGGCAAGCACCCTGTCACTCCCTTCACACTTTATTACAAACAAATACTATTTATTTTTTATTTTTGAAACGAGTTTTAAATAAAATTTAATATAAACTATAATATGAATGTATATCTTCATTCTCAGCTGATATTTTGGATATTTATATTTTATCAGCAATTATATTTTTCTATTTTTAAACTAATTAGACATAATTATCTGATTTGAAAACATTCAAACACATATTAAAAATATTTTCAAAATTTATTTATAATTCAATTTGTACAAAAAAAAAAAAAAATTGTGAATTGAAACAAATACATTCCATTTCGATAAAATGTATGAAAGAGTACATTTAACCCCCCCCTCCCCCCCAAAAAAAAAGATGGAGGACTTGTAGGTATAGTATAAAGTAAATTATTAAACAAATATTACAAAATTTATATCAATTAGTTAAAATATTAAGACCTAATGTTTTGTCCTAAAATATAATATTATGGTTCACCGTTTTAAAGTAAAAATTGATTATTTTTGTTAATTGTTTATTGTTTTTCAAGTCAAGTAAAACAATACATTTTAATAAGTAATCATGCACTTTAATTAAACACTAAGTAATTGTTATGTTTTCAGTTAAGATTAATGTACAATTATGTGTTCATCGTTAGGTTTAGTCAGTTATAATTTAGTAGTTACAATTTTAATAATTGGTCGAAGTTGATAGTGTTTAAAATTTACCTGCTTCTGTGCTTTGTACGAGAAGTCGGTCGAGTATTCGACACTGACACTTCAGAATCAGAACTAGCTACAGAATGCGGTAGAGCTCCCTGAGCAAAATCTCTCCTGTAGTTTCCAGATGTAAGCATCGACGATCCCTTATCGGTTCCGTTGCACAACTTACGGACAGCATTCGGTGTAACATATACAGGAGTACTTTTCGGCATCTGGTATACTACTTTGGGATGAACAGTAGTAGATTTTTTAACAGGAGTTTCTGCACGACTAGCTTCGTGCTCAACTCTAAGAAATAACGAATATGTCAATTTTCTGGAATGATTTGTCAATCGAAATTATACATTTACTATTAAAAAAATAATCTCTACCTAGACGAATTGAAGTCTTTATAGTCACGCCTGGATTCCCGAAATTCCGACAGGACTTGAGTACCGGACGGGAGAGGCTGTGCTGGTTCCCTGTCACCCTGGGTTAACGTGTACAGCCTTAATTGTTGTCGAATATCTGCCTTTTCTCTTTCTCGTTTTCTTTGGAATTCTTCTTCTACTCTGCGCATGGCTTCCATTTCACTAAGTCTTTGGCGTTCTACAACAAACAATGCGACCGATAAATAAATCACGACTACTTAAAACTTATATATATATATATAAAATCTCTTACCTTTGTACTCTGCTTCTTTAGATAATTTTTCAGCTATTTTCTTTCGTTCGATTTGTCGTATGGTACTTTGGAAAGCAAACTTTTTACTCGTCGACTTTCTCTCTTTGGTTCTCTCGTTCATGACTGGCAAATGGTGGTCCTCTTGGTCGTCTCTCGTGAGGTCGTCGCATGATTTCGATACATTAGCTTTGTTCTCTGGTACATTCGTCACATCCCTATGAATTGAGCAACATAATAATAATAAAATAAAATAAATAAATATGTCACAGAAATTATTGAGATATTTAAAATTTTATTAAACATACTTTTGATACAAATAGTTCAATGATTTGTACTCTGGCAAATACATAGCTCGCCTGCCTGCTGCCAGGTATGAAAACTTAGGCAGTGAAGACATGGCTAATTCTTCGTCCGCAGCTTCATCGCCGTTTTGACATTCAAATTGGTTCCAATTTTGAGATGGAAAATTTCCAACCAGACCGGATTGATGCAACGAATCTGGCACACTTCTGCTCAACACCCAATTTTCGTCCAATTGTGATCTATTCCTATCCGATGGCGTTTTTCCCCTACTTAGCTTGGACTTGAAATAGCCGCCAGATTTAGGTGGGTTCATTGGTGAAAAATCTTCGTTCTTAATATTATAACACAATAGATGAACGTTGTTTTAATAAATGCGACCACTTCATTTTTTTTTTTTTAATAAACTCACCATTTGTCCATATCTTTTATCCAGTCCAGAATTTTCGTCTCTGGGTAGTGATAAACAGAAACTAGGTCTGGCCACAGTACGGGACCTAGAAAATTGTGCGGTATCCAAACTCTGAGGAGACACTGGTGCCGAATCTAATCCTCCGTCTGAACTCGTTTCCTCCAAGTCTTGTTGAGGAGTCCATGCCGCCTAAGTTACATTTTTTCCATTAGATTATAATCTTTGAAAATTGTATTAATGTATTACTTGAGAGTTGTGAGCAGAATGTGGACTAGCGTCTCCAGAAATACCGCTGTCTCCAGATTTATCTCCAGAATTATGAGGTTGATCAATTATCGGTATTAAATCTTCCTCTCCGCCGCTACAATTCGGACTGATCGGTGTTGGACTTTCTAAAGCAGTGAGCAGACGCCACGCAGCTGTTGGACTGAATCTAGGGATGTCAAACTGTTTTCTGGGTAATGTCGGTCTCAGTTGAAGAGATATGTCTCCGCCACTCTAATAAAATAAAATAATTTAAATTTAAAATCTACATAGCATTTTTATTATATTATACAAAATTTTTTAAATGTTATAATTGAATAAACCAATAAATAAACCACAAAGTTAATTATTCTCAATTTTTATTTAGATGTGAAAATCAGTTTATATTATTCTTCTATGGAAAACTCTCCTCACTAAATAACTTATTACTTGAGCGAAAAAATTGTAAATAAACTTAATAATTTTTAAGTTTTGTGGTATTTACTTTATAAGAATTAAAAACAGTGATTAGTCAAATTATATCCACTAAGTTAGTATTACATTGTAAATAAGTCAAATGATGTAATCTTTGACTTATTTAGTTGTTAAAAATTATTTTATAAGAAATGTATTAACTGACTTGCTTAAATTGTTTAGCAATAATTATAAAATTATATCAGATTACATATTGTCATGATTTAAAAAAAAGCTTTGAAGATATTGCATCCATTATTATTTTATTCTAGTTATTTTTATGTGATATAATAATTTGAAGACAGAGTTTAGAATTATTTTCCTTAATTTTATTAAAGGTTATATATTATATATTCAATAATTTAATAAATTGCTATGTTTAATGTACTGTAGAAATATATTAATGTATTTGACTCGGCAGTCATCTGAATACACGACTACATAATATTACAATGTGAACAAAAAAATATAAATAACAAAGCTAAGAGCAATTGAAAAAATGAGCTTTTTTGACATTTTTTTTGTAATTGTAATATCTATTGCAGTAAACAATAACTTTCCAACTATTTATTTATTGATGTTTTTATTTATTTTTTTTACTCGAGATCTCCAAAAATTAAGATATATTTTTTTAAAATATTTAATTTGTTCAAATCAATTTTGTGCTCTCAAAGGTTTTTGGCAACTATAATACCTACACATATCAAATAATTGTAGAACATAAAGGTAAAAAAAACACACATTTACTAAATTTTATATTATTTGTGATAACACAGATAAATAAATATAATTTATTTTTTTATTTTTGTTTTAGAAAAGTTCACCCCCAAAATAATATAAGTAAATTAATTTTATCGAACTTCTTACAAGATTTATTTCTATTTGGTCAGTATTTTTCAAAAAGTTGTTTTTCTTAATTGCTTAATTTTGAACTAAAGTTATAACAATTGCACTGAGGTTTAATGATTTCTTTATTGAAATAAAATAATTGAAGTATATATTTTATCAGCGTACTTCGTCAGTCGGGTCACTGCTAGCAATGCTGTCTGAAGGTGAACCATTGTTGTTTGTTTTATTGAAACTCTTAGCAAACCGATCAACATCTTCAGTGTTTCTGTTGATCTTTGCCGAATCGTTGAACTCGTTCATACCAAAATAGAAAGTTTTTGGTTTATTGTCCGATGCACTAAATAACAAAAAAAAAAAAAGGTATATTAGATATTATGTTCATACAGTGTCAGTCTGATCATCATACAGTCTACAGGCAGCTATTTTTACAGAAGGCCGCAAACTACATGCAGTTAGTTATTAAGCTATTTATTTTTTTCTTACATAATTCAATTTGCATATATATATCAATTTTGGCCATTAAACATTAATGAAAGGTCTTATCAAAACAGTTTATTGAACTATTTTTTTTGTTTTTTTTTTTTTTTTTTTAAATGAAAGTTTTTTGAAAATCATAATTTTAATCATAATCATATATTTCATTTTATACTAGGTATTATGAAATTATAAAAATGGAATGCTTTTTTATATATAAAAAAAAAAAAATTACAAAGATAAGAATACCTACTTCAATAGTTAGAGTTTTAGATTGTCTCACATGATTATGAAGTCAAAACCAAATTAGTCACTTTGTTATCACAGATTTTATGTCAAAAGAAACATTAAGTGCTAATTAAAAAAAAAAATGATTATAAGATGATAATATGTATGTCTCACTTATGATTAAATGATATTCAAACATTTTTGATAAATTTTGAGTAACAGTAAACAGATTATAATTTATTTAATGGTATCCACAAGATTTCTAGATTCTTACATTATTTTATTCAGTAATTTCATTTCAAAAATTTCAAAAATTTAAAATCAACAGCGAGTCAAAAAACGTCCTGAGAGAAGTTTATCAGGACAACAGGACGCAGAGCCGAAATAAAAGACAATCCAGTATAAAAACAGTCACTCTACTCTACCCTCAATACCCAGTATTTTTTTATTTATTTTTTTTTTTTGCTCGAGAAAGAACAAAACACAGTTGTTTTAGTAGTTTTAAAAGTACAAAATTTGCAACCCCGTGTGATTTTCTGCTCACCTCGTTGCAGCGGCCGTCGTCTTCGTCGGCTTGTCGTCCCGGCCACCCTTGTCGCGACGGTTCTTGTTGGTCGTCTCGTCGTTGGACGAGCCGCCCGTGGCCGACGAACCTTCACCGGTGCAACGGACGACGTCCTCGACCTCGGGCGCCGCAGCAGCAGCAGCGGCCCTGGTGGCCAGATTCGGTATCGACCTGGACATGCGTTTAGCCCGGTCGGCCATCAGCCGCTGTCGGTTCGAGTTCACCGGGCTGCAGTCGTCTCGGTGGTGACGGTGGTGCAGCGGCGGCGGCGGCGGCGGCGGCCTGTCACCGTCGTCGTCGACCGCGGCCGCCGCGATGGTGCTGCCGTGTTCCTCGGACGCCGGGTTGGACGACGAACAGCTCTCGGACGCGCGTCCGACCGGCGGATGACGGAATTCTTTTTCTCTCAGTCGTTCCGTTACGCGTTTCAATTCGGCCTGCGTCGAAAACGTGGAACAAAAAACAGAAAAAAAAAACATTGTTTTATTAGAAAAAACACACACAAAAAAAAAAAAAAAAAAAAAAATGAGCGATTCGCACGCCGGGTGAGATACTCTTGACGGATGTATTGAATTTTAAAGAAACGATAATTGAAGGGTCGGCGGGAATAACGTGCTATGTAACAATTTGTAAATTGTTCAGTATCAAGGAAAAACAAAATAATTTATGTTATTTCGTTTAAATATTATTCGGACTGCACGTAGCACGTTCTT